>VZSF01001232.1:29974-135553 GCA_013398295.1 Chionis minor
TTTCGGTGTTAAAATGGGGTCAGGAGCGTTGAGCTGTAGCGTCGTCACGCGTGGCGGAGCGGCCCCCCTCTCCCCCCCCGCACCCCTCCCCATCCCCCGGCCAAACGGCGGCAGCGCCGTGGCTGTCGGGCACGGTGCGTAATGGCCCCGCCGCCTGTTGTCACTCGCCCTGCAAAACGTCACCGCGGTGGCGAGCGGTGCCGGCCTCGAGTGGCAGCGGCACGGTATGGTACGGTACGGGCAGCCGCCGGAGCGCGGCCCGAGGCGCGTAAAAAAGAAGTAACCGGTGTATTTTAACGGCAGCGCTTTTTGTCCCCGTGCGCCGGGCGGCCTCGGCGCGGAGCGCTGGGAGAACGGTAAAATGGGAGGTGGAGACGGGTCCGGGTGCTGGTGGCATACTGCCACCACCGAAACATCTTCTAGAAGTGTTTGGGGAAATGCAAGTGTTTTGTACAAAAAACCCCTAAGATAAGCATAACGGTGACATAGTTAAAACCAATTTAAAGTGTTGTGTTTTGGGGTTTTTTTTCAGTCCTAGTATAACTGTCCTGTGATATAAACTAGAAATGCCGTAGGTTTTGTTACTGGTGGTACAGTATGCACGTATACATTGAATAATTCCAAGGAGGAGTAGGGAGCAGAGCTCTGCTTTTGGCAGATCTGTAATGCTAAATATACAGTCCTGCTACTCTGTTAGCTGCTGCCGCTGGACCATGGGCTACTTAAAGACAGTTCTGCAAGCACCTCTGAAAACGCACTACCAAAAATTACGGTTTGTAAAGGTATTGAAGACATGGTGAAATCTGCGTATGGATTTGGTAATTTTAAGTGAATTTTGAGTATTGAATGTTTGCAAGAACTTGATTTACAGTCTTGTGTGGTTAACACTCTGCTTTCTTTCCAAGCAAATCCAAGTACCAATTGTTTAAATTGCTATAATGCAGAATTTGTACTGAGGGAAAGAAAAAGTTCTGTTCTTCATGTTTCCTTCAAAATATACTGCATCAATTTAGATCTAATTGAATTGTTGTTTGTTTAGAAAGCTGGAAGTGCAGTATTTTTAAAGGCTATTGAACCGTGGATTCCTGGAATTGGTGGGGGAAAAGTCTTTTTGTTGAAATTGATTATTTTTTTCCTCCCTTCTCTCTTCTGTGCATGCTAATCGAGTGTGTATATATATGAAGAGATGTTCATGTATTTTCTGTTTCTAGCATTGATAACATCAGATGATGTTTCTGCTTTGTTTGCCACACAGTATTGTTTTATTTGAGTGAAAAACTTAACATTTTGCTCAGTTAAATAAATTGAAATCAAATATATGTTCAAAATTCATATTCATTGCTCCAGTTGTGGCACAGGAGAACCACCTTATTTTGAGTAAAGATGTACCAGTTTAATACCAAAATGGTCGACTGTTGTGCACTCACTGTTCTTTTGTGCTTCAGTTCCAAATGTACATATAAGGGTTAGGGGTTTTTATTAATGTGTAATAGCAAAGGATAAGGAATGACAGGCAACTTGAAGCCTTATCACAGTCAGCAGTTTCTGAATAGTCTAACTTTAAGAAACAGATACAGAGAAGTAGGTAACAGGAAATAGCGAAGTTATTTATCTGTTGTGCTATCGGGTGCCAGGGGACTGTTTAAGAAATACCCGATAGGCTGAGTACCTTGAGCTAATACTATATTGACAGTGGCAGACCTTCAGACAGGAGAGTGACTTTTTTTAATTTATTTTTTATTTTTGTCTTTAAAAATCTATCTATTCTATCTCCCCACAGTGTTGTGTTTGGGTTGTGATGGACTGTAGGGAAGGGCAGAAATCCGAGATTCTGTTTTCCTTCCTGTCCCCCTCCCCTCCCGTCCCTCCCTCCCCCCCTCCCCAGTAGNAGGAAGTTTGATGAAAAAATCCAAGTATTTAATTACAGAAGATGATTTACTCTTTTGAAGTAATACTGTAGCTGCCGAGTTTTCAACCAATGGTGGGGGGGAGGGGGGAGAAGATGAATTTGTGATAGCTATTTTAGAGTAATCTGTACAGAGTTGCACAACTTGTGAGATCATCTGTCATTTGAGGTAGGACTCGCATAATAGTCTTTGTCTGGTTTGGTTAGGAGCTGGTGTTAGTTGAACTTGCCAATGATTTACGCTTGTTTGTTTTAACAAAGCTAAGCTTTTATTTACAAAAAAGATTTCTTAAGGTAACTTCAGGTAACTTCATCGACATTTAGCAGCTGGCTTCTTAAATATGTAAGTTTTTTTATTGTTGCTGTTTTTTCCAAAGAAATAGAAAAGTGGAAAAAACTGTGTTGGTTCTGATCACTTACTGTGAATCAATGGGCACAGTTGACTGAACTAATAAGAAATTACTTCCTTCCATCTTGGTCTAGCAAAAGCTTGAAATTTTTCTTAAGCAGAACCTGAAATAATTTTTGGGAGATCAGTCTGGTAGGCAGTCCACCACTTCAACATCTTAAAGTTGGGTGGAAGAAGCAGACGTGACTTGTCCCAGCAAGCATCCTGAGAGGCTTGGAAGGGGACAAAGAGAGGAGTTAAATGCTGGCTGAATCTCAGTTTGGGAGGTGATGTTGCCTGGTTTAAATTCTTGCTCCTGATCAGTGGGGTTGTCCTTTACCTGTTGCATCTTGAATGGAAGTTTCACAATCAGTGTGTGATAGGATGCACGGATTTAATGACTGTGCAGAAGTAAGGGATACTTGCAGGTTGTTGCAGATAGCGTAGCTCCTCATAGTACATGCTTTTCTAGCATAGAAAATTAATTGCTAAGTATGGAACACAGCCCTTACCCATTGACTTTAAAGGAGCCACCGTCGTCCAGGAGAGGGCGTGTGTGTAAGTTACCATGAGTGTCCTTTATCCCGTTCAGTAAAATTTTCAAGACCGACTTATTAAATAAATAACAATGTCATGAAATGTAGAGGTTATTTGAAGTCAGTTTGTGAACTAGTTCTTTTCAAGAGCTACGCAGCAATTAGAAAGTTGCCTTACCATAATCCTATAATTAAGCCCTAATTGGATTCTTCTAGGTATAATTACATACCTTGAATACGTGCGTGCCTTTTTTTATTTCCTAAGCAATCTGCCAGAACTGACCCAACCTTTTTCTCCCATCTCCGCATAGCTTTTGGGTTTATGATGGTGCTACCTCTAATAGTGGGTTGCGAGAGGTAGTGGATTTTGCAAGAGGTAGTAGATAAAAGGCTTCAAGTGATACCTGTGGAGGTAGCAGAAAGCCAGCTCCTAAGATGAAGGGCTGAACACCACACCCACAGCATCAAGCTTGTTGCAACTGTCTCTTTGATCATAGCGAACGTTGTATCTTGTCTGAGTGGATTAGTAGAGCCAAAATTTTAATGTGATCGCGGCTCTGGGTTTCAGATCGATGCGTGCAGGAAGGGGAAGCTGCTGGAACGATGAGGGGAGAAAAGGTGTGGATAGGCTTGTTAATTTTTGCATTTTTCCTTAGGAGCTCTTTCTAAAAATAGCTGCACAGAACATTACGTGGCGCTCAGCTATAAAGAAAATAACATAGTTGAGCGATGTGTCTTACACTGAAGTCATCTGAACATTTCACCGTGTTATTAATGATAAATATTCAATCATTTGATGAAGGGCAGAATACTGTAATACTAAATGCCCCATGTTCTTTCAGGGACTTACCACTCCCTTGACTTTACTCGACTTAGTACGTGTCTGATCTGCACTGTATTTATACTGAAATTATTCTTTCCTTGAGCAAATTGAAATCTAAGACGTGACATCCTCAGGTCTGCTTCAGAGCATTCCTGTATTTTTACAGCAACTGGAAACTGTGTTTCAAAAAGCTCAAGAATCATCTTGAAATAATGATAGCCCAGAAGGAAGATCTAACTGTAGCTCACCGGTCTTTTTACAGAGGACTCCCAAATACTTTCTGTAACTAAGGGTGGTTCTTCCAGGTCAAGACCTTCCCGGTTAGGGTGTGAGAATGTGACAGTGAAATCTTGATGATTCCCTTGCCTTCTCTGAGTTTGTAGATTCCTACTTTCCTACTGTGGAGTTATTTAGGTGTTTGTTATACACTTACCGGTTTCCAGTGATTATTATATATTTGTGAAGTGACTTAGCTCAGATTCTGGATGGTGACACACACAAAATGTCTGGTGGCTGATGTCACCTGCTAGCCTGGAGAGGGGTATATTACCTCAGAGGTGTGGAGGCTGAGTTGCGTCCTTGTCCTCATTTTCGGAGATGACATGCATTCATTCCACGAATGAACCTCGGAGCCCTTCAGCACTTTCTAAAGAAATAAAGGAAGATCATAATTAAACCTTTTGCTGTTGACCTTGTTAAGTATCAAATCTAGGTCATTGAGTTTGTTTATAAGCTACTATGAGGACATACATATGTATATTTATAAAGAAAAAAGTGCTGAACGGTTCTGAGGTTCATTCATGAAATGAACGCGTGTGATCTCTGAAAAGGGGGACAAGGATGCAAGGCTCTGAGCTACAGACTGCTTCAAATACGGAGGGGACCTAGGGGAAATCAGCTGTTTGCATGCACTGTTTTTTCCTCAAGCATCTGATACTAGCTCCTGTTGAGAGACAAGATACAAGCCCAGATAGTCCTTTGGAACGATGTTATATGGATAGTTTTATGAACAGGTTTAGGAAGGCATTGTGACTTTTTAAAATCTCTCAATAAAAGGAATTATTTATTAGAGGTTGAATTTGCTTGCACATAACGTGCTTCTAACTTTGGTCTTGTTTCTCCTTTTGTGTACATAGTCACTTTATGGAAATGAGCCATTAACTTATTACAGTTAAAGGTAATTGCCTTTTATAGTACTTTAGAAAAAGATAATTTGCTTAAGTCTGGCATCAAAATAATTGACATCAAAACTGTGGGCTGAAATTGATTATTGCAAAAAATAAAACAGAATGCTGATGATCGCTTTTGTGAAAATACCCTGCATCAGGTCAATGAAAGCATACTAAATTTTTTTTTTCCCTGTAACAGGACCATGGTATTTTGCTTGCTCATACCTCTGTGCAACACGGTAACAGTGATATTATTTGCTTTCCATTAGTTTGCAGAGAAGCTGAAACACCGTAGTTGGGCAGGAGAAGTAAGGAATGAGCCAGCCTTGGGAAAGCGGACCTGCCATCCTAGCTGGAGACATCTGAAGAGAGGACATTTTATTCTTGTGGCATGCTTCAGTAGGAATTATTCATAAAAAGTAAGCTCTCATTTTGTTAACAGACTCATATGTGTCAGCTCCTTGACAGACTGCTTAGTTGCAGATAGAATTTGACCTGGAGTTCGAAAAACTACTCAGTTTTGAGGTGGTTGTGTGGGAACTTGCTTTTTCCTCAGTAGAGTCCTAGAAGGCTCGGGGTCTTCTCATGTAGTTTTTATACATCGCCTCTTCCATACTTTTGTGTGTGGATAAAGGCACCCTAGGCTGTGCATCCTAAGCTAAAAAAGTAATTATATGTTTTAGTATTAAAAGTAAAAACCCACACGAAAGGATAAGAGAAGTGGGATCTAGCAAGATTGTGGACTAGCTCCTTCTCAGTTGGCTTTAGGCTTTATTTATGTTAAAATGCAGTATTCACATGCTTGTTGTTCCCTTTTTTATACCTGAACTGGGGATCTAAATACTTCAAATAAAAATATTTTTAGAACTTGTCCTTGAGTTTGATTAATTTTTAGCCTCACTGTTCAATAATGTAATTTTCCCTCTTGCCTTAAGTGACTTAAGGGAACCCAGCCTTCCAAAACCCGGGCTTTACTGTTTGATAACTGTTCTAATATGAAGCCTGTTTTGATTAAACAGTCCTGAACGTTTTTCCTCCTTTCTGAAGGATTACCTCTTAAATAAAAAATCTACATGCACAGCCTCACACCAGCTTATAAACACATGCTGTGACCTAGATTTGATACTTTAAAAGGTAAATAAAAAAGGATTAATTAGGATCTTCCTTTAAAAATAAAAAGTAAGACAGCATCAGTTTAGGTTGATACAAATCTTCAAGTGCGTAATTGTCCTGCATTCTGAGCACACGCAAGTGCAGTTGTGCTTATCTTTTAGGAGTTTTTATGTTGCTGGGTAGTGTTTGCTTAGAGGTAAGGCTTTATTCTTCCAGCTGTATTCATTTTACACATCACATTTTCCTCTGCGTCACTAAAAATCACATAGGAATTTCAAGATTATTTCATTTATTTCTTTTCATGTCCTGCGTTATTGTCTTGATGTAGTAAGGAGTCAAAGAACCCTCAAATTAATGGGTGACCTACTGAGCGTGGTTCAAGTGTTAGCGTTTTTGTGCTTTCCGTAAGCAGGTGAGAACTTTCACTTTGCTTTTAGTTTACTAATAGATTAGGTCATAGTATGAGAATTTGATTTGTCAAAGTGAATTGCATTTTCAATCCCAGCATCGCGTTTTAACCCCCTCCAAAATCTTAATTGTGATATGTGACTTGTACAGAACTTGCTTATCTACAGGTTGTTTTAATCTTTGACATTATACTGAAAAGTATAACCTTACAAAGTGTATTCAGGGAGAAGCAGCTTTGTGTAAAACAGTAGCGTGGAAGTAAAAATCTCTGCTGCTGTGCCTTTTTGTACAGGAGTATCTCATTATGGGAACACTTAAAAATTCAGATTCTTTACCTCAGCCATGGTTAGTGCAAATTAATTAATACTTGGATTTCTCTTTCAGCTCTTCTGTTGTGAGATACTGGCTGGGTTGTATTTGTGCATATTGTGACGTCTCAATAGCTTTCCCCCCCGCCTTTTTCTAATAAGTTTCTCATTATGAACCCCTAGTTTTGGTGTAAAATTCTGTTGCAAAGTAAAACCTCAAAAAGTGTGACTCTCCCAGAAAGCAACTCGTTCACAACACAGTTAGCACGAATTTCTCAGATGTGTACAGTGAAAAGACATTTACCAGGTGGTAGTTGATGCTGTCTCTGTATCTGGCACACAGATTTAAGAACTAGTATGCAGATTTGTCTTTAATCTCAGAGAAAGAAATTCAGATATCAAACTGAAACCTAGGTAGATACAATTATGTGCTACTTCAGGAAAAAATATTTGAGCTGTAGAGCTTTTAAAAGAATGATTTGATAAAAAATGGATTAAAGAGGCATTGGTCTTTCGAGAGGAAATTATAGTGATAGACGGGAACTGACAGCATACAGAAACACATTTTTAAGTAAATAGCACTTTATATGTTATTGTAAAGATAAATACAGATACTGAAGCATTTTTTTTTTTTTAAAATCCCAGCGTGTATTCATAAGATGTTTAAAGCGGTATGAAGGCTTTTACAGTAACACTAGGCATTTTCTTTTGAGGTAACAAAGTCTGCTAGAAACGGGTGTAATGCTAGAAGACGCTGTCCAGGGAGGTTGTGGCGTCGCCATCCTTGCAGGTTTCAAAAAAACCTCAGCTAGACAAAGCCACAGCTGATCTGATCTAGTATTGGTGGTAGAGCCATGAGGAGCAGGGGACTGGACTATATGACCTCTAAAGGTCCCTTTTGACCCACATGCCTGCCTGTGATAGTTTTGCATGAACTATGCCTAGCTGCTTGTACAACAAAGACTAGTTTCACTGAAAGGCTGTTTTGCTGAGTACCAGCCCTATGCCTCAAAGTTCCTCGGGGATTTAAATGAAAACAGGCAGCTTTTTAGGCCCCATCCCCCAAAGCCCATTCTCCCTCATTTGGTGTTTAGTTTTGATAGCTAATAAATAAGAACATAAAAGGAAAATTACCATGAAACAGACTGTGGAAGATTACCATGGCAAAAATGTAGTTGAGAAGGCATTTGCATATTTAGGCTAGAATTTTTCAACTACTGAAATCCTACACAATGCCAAAGTGACACTGTTTTGCATTCCCTGCTCTCTTACAGTTGCAACAAAAATCATCTTTAATGACAGAAATAAGATATGACAGAAGTAAGATATGGCCAGAGAAGGCAGAGGCAGTGACTTCGGAAACCAGTCAAATCACGGTTGTGTGTCTTCTGTGATATACCACTCCTGTGATATACCGCAACAATTGCTTTTGTGTTGCGCTCTGCTATATCACTGGATGTTTAGGAAAAAGAAATCCAGGGTATCTTTTGAAAAAGCCACCTTAGTTTTCAAATATGGTTCTTTCTGCAGCTCTGTGGTTGTCCCGAACCCAGTTTGAGGGACGGTGTACCATGGTATATGGGGACTAAGAAACAGCGTGGGATGATACTTCAGCTGGGTGCTGCTGCCAGGCGTATTTTCCACAGTGGAAACCTAGCCTGAGGTTCAGCCAATCCCTTAATCAAATGGGTGATCACCAGTACTGTGAAGAGAGACTGTTTTAAGTTCAATGTTTGCAGCTAAATCATCTCTTGAGGAAAGAATGATAGCTTCTTTAAATTTCCTGAGGAGGCGCCAAAGTAACTGGCTGGCTGGAGGTTCATTAATCAACACTACTTCAGAGAAAGAACAGAGGAAATTCCAGAATTTGTTTTCTAACTTGGCATCACAACATGTTGAAAATGAAACAGATAGAGATCGATGACTAGCAAAAGAAATTCTCCCAGTACTCAATGTAGTCTGTCAGCTCAGGAAACAGAATGTTAACCTGTCGGTTTATTTGAGCTGATCTTCATAAATGATACCTTACCTTAATTTAAGGTAAGCATCTAATTCTGTGGAGGCTGAGGTCAGAGGTGGTGTAAGGTGCCGATTTCAATTGACACAATAAACTGATGTAAATCTATCTTTGATCCTCTGCAGGATGGCTGGCTGTGGTGAAATAGATCATTCCATCAACATGCTTCCCACAAACAGGAAGACAAATGAATCGTGTGCTAACACAGCACCTTCCCTGACAGTCCCCGAATGTGCTATCTGTCTGCAAACGTGCGTCCATCCAGTAAGTCTGCCTTGTAAACACGTTTTCTGCTATCTGTGTGTGAAGGGAGCTTCTTGGCTTGGGAAACGATGTGCACTCTGCCGGCAGGAGATTCCAGAGGATTTTCTTGACAAGCCAACCTTATTGTCACCGGAAGAACTGAAAGCAGCAAGCAGAGGCAATGGAGAATACGCTTGGTACTACGAAGGTAGAAATGGTTGGTGGCAGTATGATGAACGTACCAGCAGAGAGCTGGAAGATGCCTTTTCCAAGGGTAAAAAGAGCACTGAAATGTTAATCGCTGGGTTTTTATACGTAGCAGATCTTGAAAATATGGTTCAGTATAGGAGAAATGAGCACGGACGTCGCAGAAAAATAAAACGGGACATAATAGATATACCAAAGAAGGGGGTGGCTGGGCTGAGGTTGGACTGTGATGCTAACACTGTCAACCTGGCAAGAGAGAGCTCTGCTGATGGTGCAGACAGCACGCCGACTCCGGGGGCTGCAGCTGTGCAGGCCCTAGCATCCATTTCTGCTAGGCCCCTGCCATCACTAGATGGTCAGCTGATGAGTCCTTCAACGCCATCCCCTGATGCAAGCAATTCTCTAGAGAACTCTTTTGCCCACTTACAAATAAACGGAGACAGTATGGCTGAACGGAGTCACAGGGGAGAGGGAGAAGAAGACCACGAGTCATCGTCTTCCGGGAGGGTGCCGGCCCCTGACGCCTCCGTTGAGGAGACCGAATCGGATGCTAGCAGCGATAGCGAGGATGTATCTGCCCACCTTCAGCAACGCCCGTCTTCTGTCCAGCAGAGACACTTGAACGCAAGTGCAAGCCAGCCAGGAGCAGACAGACCAGCGGCAGGGGGCGGGGTGGTAAACACAAGCGTAAGATCTAGAAGGCCAGATGGACAGTGCACAGTCACTGAAGTTTAAATCTAGAGCCATGCGATTAAAAACTCAGTCTTGTATCTGTAAATTTTCTGTCCACATTGGCATTGCACTCAAACCTAGCAGTGTGTTTGGTGGGAGGGTGGGGTGAAGGGGAGAAACAGAATTGGCCTGTTTAACTTAAGTCTCTTAACATGTCTCAGCTGGAAGACTCTTTAACTGTAGGGAACTGGGTTGTCCTGTTAATGGTTGGAAAGCTGCTTAGCAATACCCAGTTTTCTTGAAAATGTCTTGTGTTTATTTTGTAGCATTTTCCCCTTGGAGATACTCGATCCCTTTTTGGCCAATGTATATCTACTGTACAACTTGAATTGTCTTCATTATCTGACTGTTGCATTAAGTGTCTTACTACTTTCTGCATGGATTGATGTATGAAAAGAACACTAAAGCAATGTGGGAGCAGGCAAGATGTTGGGTGTGAGCAGGATGCTTAATTTAATGTGAGAAAATAGATGTGAGTTTGGAGTTAAAATGTGTTTTTACTAGACAAGAGCAATCATCTACCTTCCTTCAATGGAAATGTAAAAATGCTGTTAACTTTTGTTGCAAATTCTTACCTATACACTCTTCATGGCATTTTCACTGGCTTTGCCATCTAGTTCTTGTAGTTTTGTTTTTGAGGTCTTTCTTGATCTGTCTTGTTTTTGTTACGGAATTTATAATTTAATAAAACTACATTTTATCAGTAACGATCTTAGGCATGTCTCCAGTTTAATTGAACTTCACTGGAGGAACTTTAAAGAAAACTATCATAAAACAGCTTCCTCTGCTTGCCAAAAGGGAGGACTGGCTCTGACTGGTATCTTGGAAGTTCCACTAAGTGGCTCTCAAACACAACACTGTAGGAGTACGTCTTTCTGCTGAAAAATCATGAGTTGCAGGCTTAAAGCTCACTTGGGCTTAACACTCGCTTCTCATCTGAAAAGCTGATCAGCTTGCTTCACCCTGATGGCAGGCAGAACTATCGCACACAGCCTTATTTTAATAGCAGAAGCGTTGACTTAAAAGAGCAAATGTTATCAAACTTGACCCTATAACAAAGAACACCGATCTTAAGGACTACATTACTGTTTATCTGAGCTTCATAGCAAAACTAATGGCAGCACAGAAAAGGTAGTTTTGTGCTTGTATTAGAAGTGCATCTCCTGGACTGGCCCCAGTTTCTGCAAACTGACTTCGGCGTGTTGGAGAAGGTTAGAAGCCAGATCTTGAAAAGCACAGCTTGTCTTTTCTGTCTGTGGCCATTATTTTACTTTGTTGTTGTTGTGTTTTTTTTAAATGAGAAATAACCATCAGCTGATTCTGGACTCAATCTTTAAAATAAAGCTTAATTAAACTCCAATTCTTAGTACATGTTTCCCCGAATAGAAGGGGACAGTAGCTGATACATAAATAGTACATATCATCACACAAAAGGTGTTGGAGGCATAGAGACATTTGAAGGGAATTAAATGGGCTGATTCTTAAAAATGGCAGATTTAAACTTCTAAAATGTTCTTACTGTAATGATTGGTGATGTGTCTAATCTTGGGCGAGACTGTCCCAGTCCCCCAGTTTGTTTTCTCTGCTCACAGGTGAGATCAGTGGGTCGCTGACCAAAGGAAAGTGCAGAGGAGACTAGGGTAGAATAACAAGATCTCCTTTCTCAACAAGGGAGGGATGCTCTTCATCACAGATTTTGACTATTGCCTTCCAGTTCCGTAAGGAAATAAGCCAGTAGGATAGACTGTTTTTTCTTCTGTTTGTTAGTTGCCAGCTGTCTTATTTTGCTGTTGTGACTTGGCACACAGTGGCTCTAACCAAAGCCTGACTTCGTGCTGCAAAAACCTTCAGTAAGAATACTTCTGCTCTGTGTACATATTTTACTTGCCATGAGGGTGTGTACTGCTAAAGGGAGTAAGAACTTGACAGGCTATATGCTTAATTTCAGGGCTTTCAGCCCAAACAGCCTACAAATAATTTTATCCATGATTATCCTTCGGTCAAGAACCCTCAAGTAGAGAGGCAGACCTCTGTTCAGCCAAAAACTCAGGATGCTGCCTTTTGCTCCTGCTGGCTGACTGCAGCCGGGAAGTACTAAAATTAGTTAAAGTAAGGCTGGTGAGAGCTTAATAGCCAATCATCAGAGTGGGAAATGCCTCCCCAGATCAAGCTAGAAAAAAGTAGTAACCAGCAATTCCCAACTTGTATTTAAACCACTGCCTTCAGTAGGAGACGTTTCACTTCTAGCTAAGCCACAGCCACACTGCATTATGTGGTTTTCTGTAACGCCATGCATTAAATGATTTTAAACTTGTATAGCATAGCTAGAGAAGTGCAGAGCGGAGCAGAATGGAAAGGAAAAAGGACATTAAAATCCTATAAAATCTACCGCATCTCTTCATTTCCAGGAGAGCAGATAGATAACCACAGATACAGGAATCCTGCGTCTCGGTAAAAAGATCACATGGCTAAGCAAGCATTCAGCAAGAACACCTAGCTTACCTAGGCTGCTCATTTGGTAAGTATATTTCTGTCAGCAGCAAATATGATGAAGTATGTATAGTGCTAAAAGTCATCTCCACTATCCGCTGTTTAAAGGCTTAGCACAGAATCCACACCCCCACTAAGCACACAGGCTGTCTCAGTACACACAGGCAAGGGAACAAGATGGGTATTTCACAATGTAATAGGAAACCTAGTTTGCTGAGGAGGGAGCTGGCAAACTCGCCCCTAGGAAACACAAAAGCTAGCACTCCATTTAATTAGGAGACTGGGAGTATCCATTTTGAACACAGGTTTCTATCTATTTTGTGCATTTAGTGCTTGATTTTCTTTAGGCCCTTTCTGAAGGGGAACAAAAACTGGGATGAAGCTGCAGTCTTTAATAATTGTAAAGAAAATATAAATGCTTATCAGTTGCTGGTTACAGGTACTTGTCACTTTAAGATTATAAGCAAGTAGCCTATGAAATAAAGCATTTAGGTTTGAAATTGGTAATTCCATTTCAGTTCAGTCTGGAGCTCTCGTGCTAGCACTCATGGTAATTTAGTTAGGCTGGTTTTCATATGAAGGGCTGTATTTGTTTTTAAAACACAAGAGAAACCAGGAAGTAAGGTTTTAAGCTGCTCACAAAATCCTTGATCAAAACAAACACCTGTAATTACCTTCAGTATCTCCTGTAGCAATGTTTGGTATATTTGTGATTCTAACAGACCACAGGACAAAATGAGTTTCTGTAACCTGTTCTGAAAGTGTCCTACTCGGTACTAGTTAATTATTTGTCCTGTTCTTGGAAGCAAACGGCCTTTTGATACAAATCAGAGAGGATGGCTGGGGAAATACATTTGCTGAAGTGAGAAGTAAACTCATTGTCTACAAATCAAAATGGAAAGAGGCTCCCGATAGATGTACATACAGAGTTCCACTTCCAGGCAGCACAGGTCTAGTTCAAAACATGCACGTAAAACATTCTGCTTTTCTGCTGCAATTTCTTCCCTTTCAAATTTATATCACCTAGTGCACAGATAATGAGCCTTACGGCCTGGCACCTGAAAAATCAAAAAATATTCAAGGTGCTTGCTCAGGTTCTAAGCAATTTTCACACCCATTTAAAAAACATCACAGTATTAGTAATGGCAAATTTATTCTTACTAGCAAAGACACAACCAGTTACACTTTAAAGCACCAATTTTTTTAATCGAGACAATGTTGTGTGCTATTGCATCAAAAAGTTGGACGAGTATGGACTGGAGGGTGCTCTGAAGTTTTAGTCACCTTGGCAGTCTGGAATCCTTCACGAGGGACAGGGAGCTAACAACTGAGCTATCGGATAAAAAAGGGGTAGGGAGGGGGAAAGAGGCACAAACCAGAACACTATTGTCTCCCCATGTTCCCATTCCTGTTTTTTCTCTAACCGGGACATAAAAATTGAACTTGATTTTTGGGGAAGAGAGATTTGAAATCTTCCTCCAGCAGCAGCTTCAGGTATGAAGGCAAACAGGCAGGATCAACAGGGCAGAGTAAGTTCCTTATCCTCCCTGAGGTGCCAGCTCAAAACACATCCCTTTCTTCAGCATGTCTTTCAGTTGCTTCAGGCTATACACACTCCCCCCTGTGAAAGCCATATAGTAAAACACCCCCAGCAGAGCACAGCATCTGCTCGAAAGCTGCAGAATCTTCACAGGCAATCCAGACCTCATTCACATCATTGATCTGTCCCAAGATCCTCAAACATACGTACAGTTACCTCGCTGTCTAAAAAGCCACAATCCTCAAGGAATCGCCTCCTTTTCCGAAGGGGGCTTGTTCCATGTATCTAGAGTTCGTTACGGCTGGTCAGAGCGAGGAGAATGCATGTCAACGCCACATAGCCCAGTTTCCACCTTAACATGCTCCCCCAGAGTACTTGGGTCCTGGGCTCAGATCTCGGCTCCTGTGGGATTTAGAGACAAGTGCATCCTAACTAACAGTACAGGAAACTCTCAGTCACGGGTATGTATGCATGTTTTTGGTCTCACAGATATGTCATTTTAAGAATCATCTGCCAAAGCAGGGACTCAGTGATGGTTTCTATTTCTAAATGGTAAAACCTCCTCATCAAGTTACCTACTTGCACAGGCATGAAGCGGAGACCAAGTTCCAAACCTTCTGGTCAGCCCAAATATGCCCTACCAGTAAAAATACGTTGAAGACAGACACAGACAGATCCATATACAAGTCTTTCCAGAATGCTGAAGTACTCAGGCCACCCAGCCAGTCAAGGACAGCCCATGTCAGGGCACGGTGCATCATGGCCGTCCAAGGTTTTAACTGGATTCTATGTAAGCAATCAGGTCAGCAGCTCTGCACGTGCTCCGCAGCACGGGTCCAGGCTGTGGGAATGGGCAGATGCATACGCAGCTAGTTGGTTCTTCGAGCAGTGAGAAGACACCTAAGTGCATTCAAAGACCCAACTCAGCGTCAGTGAATGAGGGCTATAAGCTCCTCAGTAAGTTAGAGCTGCTCCTGTAAAAATCACCACTAAAATTGAAGTATCCTTGGGTCTCAGCAATCATACAAAGAACTGGCTGAAGATGAAAAAAATAAAAACTATCATCTCACCAGTTATCCCTTCAAAGCTGCTTAAAGACACTCGTCTCATGTTGGGGAACTCATTTTGCAGCTTTAGATGCACCTGTTCTGCAAATAAACCTCAATACCAGTTAGAAAAACAAAATTAACTCCAAAGAAAATAATCTTCAGCCTCATTCCAAAAGAATTAGGGTTCTATTCTCAGCACAGTATTTACCTTTACATACTAATTTCACTAATCTCCATTCTCCTGGTGATTAGGACAGTAAAGAATCTGCCAGGGATTTCTCTGTGGTTGCACACCAAATATATCTGCCTGACGTGAATGACAGGAATGTTAATGCCATTTTAAATGAACAAGTCCTTAAATGACTGAGTTTAATGCCTGCTTTAGTGAAAGCTTCGTTTGCAAAAAGGTCAAGAACGTTTCTTACGCATTGACCGTCATTTATGTTTTGGTCTTTTAGCCAACGCCTGCAAATTGGCTGGCCCACCCCATACAGTTCCAAAAATGTCCTTCTCTGTCCTTAGGGCAGCTTCCAGCGGTAGTTCTCTTCCAGCTGTCACCACCTTTTTCACAGCCCGTATCACGCTGTCTGGACCCTCTGTGTACTGACTCAGCCAGGCGCGGGCTTCTTCTAACGCTCCGGTTTCATCTGAAGACGACAACGTCTCCTCCGAGAGCCCGAGTCGCAAGGCTCTCTCGGGGTCCACCCTGGCAGCCCCGCTCAGCAGCCGGAGGGCGGCCCTGCTGCCGACGATCTGCACCAGCCGGGCAGCTCCTCCCCAGCCTGGCACCAGACCCATGTGCTTATGGAAAAATCGAATTTCACTCCCAGGCGTCATCAACCTGTCAATGAAGAAAAAACACGCAGAGGTCAATCTGTGCATCGACGTCCGTATTCAGCTCGCCCGCGCTCAATTTTCTCTTTTCTCCTCCCCCCCGCTTCCAAAGGCTGACACAACTTGGCAGCGTGCTGATTACAGCCAAAGCTGGACTACCTTAATTTTTGCATCGCCTCATGCCTTAGCGGCAGCTTTTAGCCCTTCTCAAAAGGAGATCTGTAGGCTGCCATGCGTAAAGATGCTTAGTGCCCACACTGACACCTGTAGCCAGAAACTGGCTCTAAAAAGCATTTGGAAACAGAATTGCAAAGACAGACGGTGCATTACACTAATCACAGTGAAAAACTGCCTTGCTAATTCATGGCCGGAACAACAGGGTTTGGGGTAAAACCCAAGCAAACTAGCGCACAAAACGTACTTCTCACGAGGATGAATCGTGTGTTCTTACTGATCTGCGCTGGGGAGGTTCTGTCAGCACCCCAGTGCTTGATTATAGCATAGCTGGTGGGGTTTTTTGTTCTATACTTTAAAGGGTCCGTGTGAGTTTGATTTCTAACTGCTCACCACAGCAAGGGAAGTCAGGATGGATGCTCGACTTACGGCTCACAACATGTAATAGAATTGCTTTCTATTTATGCCTTACAGTGTGTAATAGAATTGCTCCCCTCCAGAAAGTAGAGTCACATTCCTCTTTTCAAAGATTTCACATCTTTGCCTCTTTTCTACAGTCTGTCACCTCCCTTATTTAAGAACTCACCCTAGGGCTGATTAAGCTATCTCCCTGGAGGAGCTCTGCTGCAGTGGATTGTACTCTCTGCATAGCGTTCAAACTGACACACATTAGCTTGGTGGAAAAAGCCTCTAGAAATAGAAACATATAGAAAAGGTGTACAGAAACAGACCAGTACTTGCTCTTTCTTAAGATGTTCTGCAGTGTGGTTGCTTGCTGGTGTTTATAAGACAAGGGATGTAAATTACACTTGTGAAGTAGATTAGCTTCTACTTCAAGTACTAATGGGCTTTCTGAAGATAAATCATGTAATACTAAGATCTACACACAAGTCTGTTCCCTAACAAGGCAGTTTTCCATAATGAAAATACCAAGGTGAACAGCTTTAAAAGGGGAAAGAAAAAGAAAACCTTTAAAAATGCAACTACTTCCAGGAACTCACAGTTCCCAAATCTGCTTATTGTTAATTTTAAGTTTGCTTGGTTGCTTTTTTCTTAACCAGAGCACCATCAGCATTCGTGCCGTACTATAAAGCGCCGCGGCTGAAGAGCTTACGCTTTATCCCAGACCCAACACAATGCACAAAGGCAACAGCTGACATGCCAGATTGCATGAAAGCCTTTTTGTAGAGATAGCGGAGGAAGGTTGTGTGACAAAAGGAAGACAGCAGAGTATTGCAGGGGAGGAAAGGCTTTTAGCTAACATTAGCAAGCGCTTCCCAAACCCAGCAAATCCCAGGGAGCTCAGGTCTCTCCTCTCCACAAGGAAGACTCTGCAAGTGTTCCAAAACTCCTTTACTGGCTCAGCTTACTTTGCAATTTGCTGACACCCAGCATCCCACTGGGAAAGCAATAATGAAAACATTACTAAGGGTTTAGTTCTAGCTGCGCTGAGCGACATGAAGCATTAAAAAAGAAGTGGTCATAGGCAGCTTGACATCTGATGCTAGACTGTCTGTAGGCAGTCTCAGAAGACAGTGACTGCAGGTCAGTAAGACAATACAGTGTTTGCCAAATCTAAGACTGTCCCAGGCACCTGGGTTCAGGCCTTAAGAACAGGCATTTCAGTGAACATCCTATGGGCACCACATGGACCCATCTGGGAAGTTGGGTCAACGCACTCTGAAGCTTGTACTGGAAGTCAAATTTTACATTAGAAGCACAGCTGATCCACGAGCGCCAACAAGAAAAAAGTTGAAAGTATTTCATATGTGGAAAAGGCTCTTACCCTCTGCAGCCTTCACCTCCCTCTGAGAAAATGGAACCAAATACGATTAAAGAACAATAAATGATTTGACAGCTAAATCCATAGAGAGACTGTGAGGCTGCATCTTTGCAAACCTCGCTGAGATTCACCTCTCCCTACAATGCTCCTTTGAACAAGTTCCTCAGAAAATACCAAGATAAGTGGCAGTCAGTAGAAGGTGTAAAAGTGGTCTTGGACTGTCTTCAGGCTTAAAAAAAAAAATCTATGCTTTTTCAGACTTTTCAACTATGAATCCTCTACTAAGGTCACGCCATTTCTTACAGAAACCACCCACCAGACTCTCTGTTAGGTACCCCACTCCCTTCCAGTTCCTATGCCCAAGGAAGCAATGGAGATCCGAGCTCAGATCTGTAGAGGCATATGCCACTGCCAAGCTAGCCTGGGATCAGCCTCTAAGCATCACCAGCTGCAGCCTTGCATAAATATTTTCCTCTTTATTTTATGAAAAGAATTGAGCCTACCTTCTGAGACATGACTGATCTGATCTCCCATTAGATGAATTTATGTAAGAAAAGTACATCAAGCATTACTAAACACAGAGGCAGACATCAAAAAGCTAAAAAGACATATTCCTGAGCTGTTTATACCTTATTCACCTAGTCCTGGCCCTGCCCAAGACACAGTAGATGAGTACACAATAAACCCTGACTTGACTCAGTATGCCTGTTCTTGTCTTCCAGGTCAAGGGAAATAAAATCTGGGTCTCCTGTATCCCAGGGGTAGGTCATAACACTAGGCTCCTGGACACATGCCTTCCCTGCCCTAAAAAAAAGAAGAAAATCTGTTGCATGATAATACTGAAAAAATATTTATTAAATGTAATTCATATACAAAGTAACTGAAGACCTTCCAAGCAGAAAAACATCCTGCAGAAATGTGAAGGGTAGCAAAATCCTCACAACTCAAATGGGAAGTAAGAGGCTAAGGTAATATAAGCACCAAAGCTCAGCTGAAACCTTCTTTAAGAACATTACATTTCCATGTTACAAGTGACACAACACCCCTAGGAAGAAAGCACAGCTACCATGGGCCACATCCAACTTTGGCTTAGTCATCTAAAGCAAACGAGCTATAGCAAATGTTCCTGATGTACATTTCAGAATGTTCTCAGATGCACTAAATGTTACAAACCCTCCACCTTTGATCGGAGGGTTCCTTCACTCTGTGACATCTCATCGTGCCCACAAACTACTGACTGTCACGTCGCATCACATCACCAGCAATGCACATGAGAAGAAAACCTTGTTTGCCATTAACAGTGCAACCTAACAAGTCCCATCCTTAAACGGGGAGACTTACTTCCTCAAAGGCAGCACTTGCTGTGAGCTTACAGCTGTGCTTTCCTTTGCTAAAGTAGTTCCCAGCTACTTGAAGCTGGAGCACATACAATGAAAGCAGAAAATGCAAACAGAAATGTATTTCTCAGTTTTTCATACCTGCTTTTTATAATACGTCTGTTACCAAACTGTTCTAACAGGTATAATCAGTTCCTTGGGCAAAATTAAGATTATATTAAGGTTTACATCATCATTTCCTGTACTTCAGGGTTTGAATTATATTCAGCATTCTGACAAGGCAAAGGCACTAATGAAGGGAGGGACAAGTACCATCCTCTACTTTCTGCATTTTAAAAGCTCCTACCACTATGTTACTGAAAGCCATAATATAAAAAAGAATGCCTGAACCATTAAACGTAATATGTCAGCAACCTGGATTTTGTTCCCATCCCTGTTTGACTCCCAGCATCACATAAGGACACAGCTCCCGACTTCCAATCTTCTCCTTGAAGCTGACGTGAGACTGGCACACCATGGAGCGAAGCAGCCGGCACCACACAGTGCTGCAGCACCTGCTTCTCAGCTACGGTGACAGGGAGAGGGCAGCCAGAACTGCAGGAGATGGCTTTTATCTCCCCCACAAATACTTTGGCCTCCTGCTCTCAAACCACTAATCAACATAAATAATAAGCAAAGCTTACGCCTTTGAGTCATGGTAAGTTCCGCCACCAAATCTGCTACCTTCTTCTATAAATTTTGGCAAGGCCTATCTATAAGATGACTGAATCAACACAAAATGGAAAATTCTCCAAAGACAGAGTCAAAGGCCCTGGGATTACAATTAAAAGACATCCATAATTTTAACATGCTGTAGAGCAAGAGTTATAGAACTAGAAGTAGTAAGAAATTTTCAAATACAATTAGACATTTTTGCAAAACATAGATGCAAGACATCTAGACACATGAAAAGCAATGGCCACGGTCAGCCACACATGCATTTTGGACTGCTGTCATTACTCGGTGAAGACAGCAAGAATAGAGTATTGATATCAAAGGCTTCCAACCAATCATCCAAACCACACACACAACTACTTTAAGTACAGGGAAAGACAAACATTAAAGACAAAAGAAAACCACCAGGAAAATGGTAACAGAAAGGAGGCTATCGAGAGCCAAACATTTGTTTTAACCAGCAAACAACCAAAGAACAAAGTTGACTTACAATCCAGCCACACACTTTCCCAAACATGTATGTTTTTCTAATACATTCATCAATATGATACCAGCTTAATTAACTCTTGTAAAATTAAGTAACAGCCGTGCTATGCTGATGTGTGGCCAAAACAAGTCTTTAAAATACACACTGCTGGGGAATGCAAGCTCAAGAATTTGTTAGAGGTGACGTATGACATTATCTGTGGATGTTGTTTATCATGCAAGTGGAACTTGTTTTGCCAGGTGGGCACGAAAATTTGATGACCTTGCTTGCAAGTGACAAAACTCAGGTGTGACCAGTTTTGGATTTTGTAACTTTGCTTGGCAAGTGCTACCAGGACCATCCACCGCAGCAGCAGCTCTCAAATCATGCTGGACCTGAAGTGAGCAATAAAGCCGGAGTCTGTTGTCCACTTCTTCCTTGTTCTCCTACTGCACCTTCCCAACGCTCAAAATACAGTCCCTGTCCCATCATTTCACCTACACGTCCAACCTCATCATCTCACTCCATCTTCCTTGCACTTCTTCAGCATCCTAGGGAGCAGAGGAGATCACAGTATTGGTGGTGGGTTCTTGCAGCGAGGGACTGTGACTCGCTCAGGCAGCAGACAGAGTTACACAGGTAATATCTGTAACCTGACCTCCCTTCTCTTGCAAAACCCACCAAAAAAATAAAAGTGCTGCTCTTACACACAAAGTGCTGCTGAACACATGCAGTAGATGGGATGTTTTTAGTCAACTAGGGTGTTACAATAAGTTAAAACAAAGCAAGGGAGAGTTGTGATTGTTGAATTTATAGCATCAGAGTAAGAGCTAAACTACCTGTTCCTTTATCTGTATGACAAAAGCCCTGATTTGCAATTAAACAGAAGTCCTTTATTTCAGGTTGGTCCAGTGCACCACATAAATCAAGTAGTATCTAATATCTTCTAGGCAGCATACTAAATCTCTCGCTTTGCAAAAAAAAAAAAAAAAGTCACCTTGACTCTTTCATTGAAGTCAAAAGCATTGCCATAGGCATCTACAGTTCAGTAGAACTATAGGATCTGAATCTGGGATCTCCTGTAATGTCCATCATGGCACATGAAAATCAAGGTCCATCTGTGCCTGAGGAGATGTAAGTGTGTGAAAGGGTCTTCAGCCAACAGCAGGACAACGCTCTTCCTACAGCCACAAAAGGGCTGAGCAAACCTATGATCAGTGGCTGCAGCACATGCTGGGACCCTGCCCAAAACCCCAAGTCCTGGTCGTCTCCTCTGATACCTCCAGCCCCTTTGCTGCAAATGCAGCCAGCCAATTCTGGAACTTCAGTTCCTTGGCTTAGCCAGGGACACTGGAGAGTCTTGGCCTGTCAAGTGACAGTGCTGCAAGTTGGACTGTAAGGAGCAATTAATTGGGACTCTGAGTGCTGTTAGCCTGAAGCTGGGCAAGGACCATTGCACAAGTAGTCAGGCAGTGCTGCCACTGCACACCATCTTGAATGGTTCATGTAGCACATACTGCGGTTTGGAAACCTCCATGCTAGCTGCCCTCTCCCCATTTGCTTTAGCATAGCAGGTGGCCCTGCAAGTTTTAACATGTAGCTAGTGCTCAATCCACCTCTGATATCTATGTGCCAAATCTGAGTCAGAAAGATATACCAGAGATCATGTACCTTTTCCATTTAATATATCTAAAACCTATCCTCCTCACCACACGTGGACAGGTATTAATGCACGTGTAAGAAACTACAGAACTTCCTCAGCATTAAGATACAAATTCTTGAGGCCTTGTATATGAATGCTCGTTGGCAACTTGCTGCAAAACTCATCCCTACCTTCTCCAGAATCTTTTAACAGCAAAAGTAATTTCTGAGCATAGCCTTGAAAACAAGACCTGAATATGAACCACTGTCTTGACATCTTCACAAAGCCACAGAAAGCCTGAAATTAAAAGTACTGACTCAAGTTAAGGCTACAGGTCGTGTCTGTGGAGACCTCACCTGGAAACCTGAATACTGATAGTTAACTACACAACAACATTGTGTTCTAATAGTGACCACTTGTCCCGTATAAGCATTTAGTCTCTCAAAATATTCTTTGGGCCACAAATCTTACTGGAAAGGCTAGGAATACTTTCATCAGTATTGAACTGCATACTTTACGGGGTTTTATTTTTAATTAAAACCACTAGTTCTAGCTTTGTTCAGTATTCCCACACACAAGCCTTCCATGGTTTTTATAGAAACTCACCTTAAATCGACAACTGCATTAACCAGTCTTTTTTGCAATAAAAAAAATTTTGAAGCAGCAAGGTACTGTGGGAAGAATATTCTGCAGAAGAAATATGAAGTACTACACTAAAATAATTTAGCTAGGCAGCAATGCTGCCGATGAGTAATTTCCAGTCCTTACTTCAATTTTCATGACAGATGCTGCTAGAATTAGGCCCTCAAGAACAAGACAATCTCCTCCAAAAAGCAAGTTGGGACTAATTAATCTGTCTCTGCCTATCCAGTGCAGTGCCTTGTCAGTTTCTTTATACTACACCATCAAATAATTACCTAGGTACTCTGTAAAGGGATTATCTAGACAAAACAGCTAAAGATTTTTCTGAAATTCAGCTGTCTTACTACACCCTCTATCACAAAACCCCCACCTCATCCTCTGAAAATATTAACATGTGGATTAATCCTCAGAATAGTTACTCATAATTTCACTTATCTTTCAATCACAATTGATTAATTGGATAGGCTTTGAAGGATCAAAAAGTCTTGACTATACATTTAATAAATAACTCCTTGCTAATTATATGCAGTAGATTTTCAAACTGTAACAATGCAGTGAATATCGGCCAGCCATGACTGCTTTGCTCTTTCCCAGCACAGCTCACTAGTATTAATTCCCCTTTCTCCTCTCCCATATCTTCTCTCTCATGAAGAGCTGCTCACGTTTCTGCCCCATGCAGAGAGAGAATAAGGCCATTAGACATGACAGAAATTGCTGCTTCAGAGCTCTAGCAACTGATATAATTAAGGACTTGTCCCACATGCTTTCAGTGATAGTCCATGCACACTGGCATCATAAATACCCCCTAAATCTTTCCTCTTTCTGAAAATCCTTTAGTCACAAATATTCACTTGCCTAATGGTAACCACTAAAGAATATAAAAACAAAGACAAAATAGTTTACCCAAACTCTTTTAAACCACATCCCTTGTGCATATCTTAGATACAATTGTACAAAGCAGCTCTCCAATCCCAAATTTCGGTAAGGTAAGAGAAGACTGTGCACACTGATGATGCCTCCTGTTCATGAGCTTTAATCTGTAACCTTTACTACAGCAATGCAGTAGAGAGAAGTAGGTCCAGATACTATTTTAATAAGCCCATCAGAAAGTCAGCTCTCTCAAATCCTTTCTGCAACTAAACCAAAACGCCCTTACTTGAGGTTTAAATAAATTAAAATGATACCCAAGAACCAAAATAAAAAAATCCTATTGAGCCTCCCAAGTACAGCGTGTTCTGGGCATGCTCTAAAACTCAGTGTCAAAGGAGTAGGCTTGATGCCAGCCTAAGAAATCTCACTAACACAAGAGCTCTCTTCTCACAGTTCTTTTCAAATTGCCTTACAGATTATATGAAATTTTATTTATAGTTGCTGAATTATTTTTTAACACCCTTAGTGCATTCATTTTCCCCCCACTCACAACAAAAACAAAGAATCAAGGTTTACATAAAGTAGCTTAGGGGAAAATATCTCAAGTCTCACTAGCACGTGCCCTTTACCACTTTATTTTCTGCCCTCCAGTCAGATTTTCCAACGCATTTTATAGACCCCTAAGAATCAGGGTCAATATCCAATCCAAAAATAGACCCTAATTACAGATGCATTTTCTTGAGCAAGAGTTACTGTTCTCCTGGGTTGGCTGGGAAACCCCAGGCTACTTCCCAGAGGGAAGCAGATGGACCTAAACATTGAGAAATGCACTCTTCAAAGGAAACCTTAAAATAACCATTTATAGCACGACTCTATCATGCTTTTTCACATCACAGTCAAATGAAATGCAGAAAAATAATGACAAAGTCATATTTTCATCTAAAGACACAAAACAAATTCTGAAAAGTGTAGCCCTGGATCAAAAAAAGGGAAGAGAGAGTAACAATAGAAGAGTTTGAGGTAACAAAAAATTCAGGCAGAGATAGAACACAGGGACATCAGAGCAGAAACTGCTCAACAAGACATAGGCCATTTTAGGAGGAGTATGGTCTCCAAGAATTAACAGGAGCTTAAAGTGTGGATAACTCCACCATTTATTGCCTAAACATTTGGGCATTCAATGGAAGATGAGCTTCCAAGAGGAACAGAGTCAACTGAAAGAGGCTGCAAAATTATCATTTTCAAAGGAAGCCACTCCGGGAAAGCAGCACGAAAATAATATTGCTACTAGAAAAAGATCCTGTGGAGAACAGCAGTTAAATTCTAATAGGCAGATACAGAAATCTGCATGCCTCCAAACCCAGCATCTCATCAAGAGCAAAGCCTGCACAGAGAAAAAATTTTAAAAGGCCTATCAGCAGCAAAAAG
Organism: Chionis minor; assembly: GCA_013398295.1. Classification (NCBI taxonomy): domain Eukaryota; kingdom Metazoa; phylum Chordata; class Aves; order Charadriiformes; family Chionidae; genus Chionis; species Chionis minor. The sequence goes on from VZSF01001232.1 coordinate 54,794, forward strand.
GAATATAGTAAAGCGGCAGAGCACTCTGTGATCCAGCAAGACCCAGACTAAAACTGCTCCAGACATGATTGTGTAAGAATGACCAGAGAAGTGAAAAAAAAGGCTTATTTCTTAAGCACTTCCCTGATCAAAGAGTGGCTAAAAGAAGGCCAAGAAAGACTGTTAATTTGAGAGAGGGATTATGGAAAGAAAGAAACACAGGGAAAGAAGCTATTGCTAATACCCTGCAAGGGGATCAGGGCAGCCTCAAACAAGAGAGGGTAGGTAGGGCCCTACAAAAGTCTCCTGCAAGTGACGCTCGCTCTCATATTGACTGCCATTCAGACAGACGGCTCTCCCGATCTCATTCTGGACCAGAATCTCCCAGAAGTCAGCTACAGATGGAGGTTCACCCAGCAAACCTGGATTAGGGGTCTTAAATCTAATTCTTTACTTCAGGCTCAACACTTTCTCTCCTGTGGCTTCACAGAAACTGGAAAGAGAAAAGCATGCTATAAAAAGCTACATTTCTTCTAAAAGGGATAAACGAAGCTGAATATTGGAAGTTCCAAAAAGACTTTTTCTGTAGCAGGAATGAAAAATTGAATTAGATGACAGATCACAGGTCAAGAAATAGGGACCCAAAAAAGCATGACTGATTAAAACTCCACAAGCGGTATTAAAGGAAGATGAGCCTTTTGGGTTTATTTCACTCGTTTTTCAATAAACTGTCAGGAAAGAAAATTATTTGGCCAAACCACAAAGTGAATCTGCCCCATTTCCCAGGCTGATACCTCTTGAGGTCCACGTGCGGTGCTCACAGCGGGTTCCCACAGCCTGGGGTACCATCCCCCTTGTGGCGGGCTGGGGGTGCTGGGAGGTGGGCAGCACCCTGCAGGGGGGCTGCGGAGCTGGGGAGGGGGCTGGCCAGGGGGCTCATGCAGATCCCCCCACCGCTGTCACACAAGGTGGTGTGCGCTGCACATACGCATCATGTGGCCCCTTTGCAAGCCACCACGCGACGTAAAAAGCTGTGTGAGCCCCACACCGTTCCCTCATTCCCACTCTCGTGTGTTCAAGTGAGATGAGGACACACAGAAAACAGCAGAAAAAGTAAATTGAAAGGCCATTCCCAAGTGGGAGAGACTTTTTACAATCATGGAGTTAGCAGTAAAGAGTCCCCAGTCCATGGGTGCTGCCTCAGATCCGTTTGACAACACCCCCTGTGTGCACAGGGGGAAGGAGCAGCATGGCTTTACAAAGGCTTACGAAAGCACACAAGGTTCATGCCACAATTTAAGAGCACACAGAACCAAGAGAATAAAACAGGCAGTTACACTGGGGAGCTGCAGTTCCCCTGAAGCATGCACTATAAACTCTGGAAATGGCAGGAATCACCAGAGACATAAAGTGGGACTGAAGCCCCGTCATTCAAAATTTAGTGCCTGGATCCTCCTTTCTCTCCGCAGTTGTACGACAGCAATCCACAGGGTGCCACTCCATTTCTCCTCCCCTGTCAACGACTGATGTCTTACCAACACTCTTTCCTCTTCCAATTCCCAGCTATGACTTTATCACGCTGGTGCCAGTGGGTCCCAGGCACAGGCACACTGCAACCTCTGTTACCCTACAATTATTTTTAGAGTTGTTTTCATCAAGACATAGCACTCCGGTCTTACCCATGAAGCAGGCTTTAGCTATTCTTTACAGGCTGCCAAAATCTCAGTACACAAGTGAGTGAACGCCAAAATAATGCTCACATAAAAATTAGTCATGCTGGAAGTCTGAAATGTTACAGGAGTCTTTCCTTCCAAAAAAGGAACTACAGCTATTTGGATTTGAGTCAAGCAAACATTTTCAATAACAGATATGCCTTTTAGACTAAAGTAAAAAATTTCCATTAGAAAAGATCCAGTGATATTTTACCAGATGCTTTGATGTAAAAAGAACACTTGGAGGTAAAGGTGTTTGATAATTGAATTTTTTAGTCAAATCTGAATTCCGGTATTCATCTAGAAAACAAAAAAGTATACTGGAGCTTGTTTTCAAATTGAAAAATATTGTATTTTTTAAATTATGTGCACACATTCGTGCAGCATATAACCCTGTGTTTATAACCTCTGTTTCCCAAATCTTTATTTACATCATATATGTTTACCAAGACCAAAAAAAAACACACCAAAAGTCTCCTGGACCAAATTCAAGAGTCTTTTAAAGCAGGAACATTTCAGTCATATTCTTTGCTCATCTCTGCTGCGGATACAGAAAGGGGAGGGGGAGCATCCCACCACTCTGGCTCAAAGCTTAGCATCTAAAATGTCAAAAAGGCAAAGATCACCTCATTCACCTGAACTCAGCCGACTGGAAAGGAAGAGCATTTCTTGACATCAACCCTAAGAGATGCAAGGTTTGAGTTGTTCTAATACTTTATGATGGATTTGATGTATCATATTTCTGCAACCCACAGCATTAAAGGATTTAAAATACATCATAACATCACACTAACAAGCCTTCGCAAGACCTAGGGTAACAAGACACACTTTGAAATTCAGCTGTCTCTGCATGCGGTGCTACTGATGCTGCATTTGCACATCCTACACAACAATTTCTGACTAAAGCAAAGAGAGATCATACACTTATTTGAAATCACTGGTGAGTAAATTTTAATGAAACGTTGCCATTTTGTCAGCATACCAAGTTAATAATCTCAAACAAAAAAAAAAAATTATGAGGGCTGTAGTTGTTCGGGGTTTTTTTGGTTTTTTTTGGTTTCTTTAATGATGACAATAGCTGTGACCTAAGTTAAAGTTTTCCAGATACTATATATGATTTCAGAGCACTTCTTTTTGGGGGAGTGGGGTGTAGCACAATGACATATCTCAAAAAAGGTATAAATGGGATAAAGAATTTAACATTAAAATAGTAACTTAGCTTCTTCACCTCTACTTTTTAATACAGCACATTAGTTATATTGACAGGGAACTGAAGCCAGCTTCAGATCACTTCCTGATGGTACGTTCAGACTAGCTGGACAAGAAACAGGCACCTTTTCAGCAAACTATAACAGATAACGCACAAATATATCTAAACGTGTGACCAATTCTCTTATCACCAAAAGTATAATTTTGCCTGGTATCCTTTTATTTACAATCTTTCCCTCTCTTAGACACACACAAATCCACACTACTTGAAATTATTTGGTGTTTCCCTCAGTGTGTATATTTGCTTTTTGTTTATGAATATGGACACATCAGCACACAAAACAGAACTGAAGGATAACACCTAGTAACAGACCATGGATATACAGTAGCAGTTCTTACACATACAACTGTTTAAGCACAGTAGAAATTTATTTAGCATAAGAATTTATAATTTGATTTATTCTTACTGTGACTGCCGAGTTACAGCAGTAGCGATTAATTTCTTACTAACGCCAGAATCCAGGAAGAAATAGGAAGCTGAAGCCATCAAGGGTCAAACAAGGTTCAAATAGTCTGCAGTCTTGTTTCACACAATTTTGGAAGGAACAGAAACATAAAGGTCCAGCCTGCAGGGCTCCAAATCTTCACCAAGGCATTGGGTTGCTTTGGATTAGAGGGGAAAAAAAGAAACGGGGTGAAAGGGAAGACTGAAAGTTGCAATCGTGAAGACAATGAAAGCAGGTTGAGATCCACTCAGCAATACCTGCTTATGCTTGTAAAAACCCAGGGAAATTCAGTCATTTGGAGAACATCTGGTCATTTCAATGAACAGCAACTCTGGTGTGGATGATTACCCTTCAGATATGTACTATGTTAACTATATTGCTACTTGGAGTGACAGAGAGACGAAGAGGAGTTCTTTTCATAGTCCTTCAATAGCACATGACAGGACTGCAGAATGAGATAGATAACAGGGACTCTGGAAGCTGATCCAATGCAAAGTTAGGCAGTTGAAAACTGTGACTTCAGGGGAAACCGAGGCTATCTAACAGCTCCCTAGAGTCAAAAGGAGCAGATTGCATTCTCATCCCCTCCTCTTCTTTGTCATCTTCTCCCAGAGGCCAAGTTCCTCTGTTATATTGACTCTAGCCAGCCAATACTATATCCCTTTAGAAAACACTTAAAACTTTACAAAACTTGCTGTAAGAATCTGTTGCTTTCTAGTGAGATAATTGACTCATACAGGCATCTTTAGTGGTGCTTGGCAACCAGAGGTAAGCAGTAAGCTGGGAATGGGAAGCAGGAACATCCTTTTCCCACATCAAGGTGAGCTGTTCAGGCAGTCTGGCCTTCTCGTGAAGCCACGGTTCACCATAATCCCACCAGCAGACTGGCCATAAGTGCTTCTCAGATTTAACATTAACCAACTTGGGGAGCTGTCTGATTATATATATGTCTTTTAAAAATATCATTTCGGTAGTGAAGATCAACAATGGAGCATCAAACTCAAATACCTGCAGGCAGTTTACCTAAACTGAGGATTAGTCAATTTACAGATGCAAGCATAATGGACAATTTCAGCGCATTTATACTCTTCCTAAAATAATTCTTGAACCCTGAATGCTTCCCTACAGCGTACCGACAGCCCAGCATCTCATCAAGAATCAGCATGGGTCCAGCTCTGCATTCCCTAAAATGTGTCTTATCTAAGTTTTCCATTACCTGGGCTATCTCTGTTTATTACTACTGTGCAGCACAGAATCAGCTGCAGAGAGGACTGTTCAACAGAAAGGATGTAAGACTGCATGATAGAAGTGGTCTAAAATGTAGACACGTGCCAATAACAAAAATCTCACTCACCCAGAGTAAGATGGTTTGGCCTCACAAAGAAATAAAAACACAACAGCTAGGAATGAAGTAAATCCCTACAAAAAGACAACCTTAGAAAGAAAACATCAACTCAAATCCATGCTTTGTTGCCGTTATTTACACTTCCAGTTGAATCAAACAGTGGTAAATTTGAACTGTAGACTATGTAAAAAATCCTCTGCCTGAAATATTATAAACACATGAAATTCAAACCCAAATGAAAACTGGTAATAAAGAAAAAACCCAATAAAAGTCCATAAATACAAGCCAAAAAATACAAGCTCTTAAGTCCATTTCTAGCAGTGCTGCAATTACTTAACCAGATGTCAAGTGTGCCAGATCAGAAATAAGAACAGCCTTCATAAAGGCAGGCAACTTGAAACTTTTAAAACCATAATCCATTTCTCCGAAAATTTGTCAGAAAATTGTACTAACAAACCTCCCAGGGCTCTAAAAATGTGAAGTGATGCATGACTGCAATGGTATCCTAAAATTGCCAACTGATTTGAAGGAGGTTTTACATATATATATATACACACACACACACACGTATATTAGAGAGGAAATTTTTATTTAGTTAAAAAAGGGATCTATGGCATATAGCAAGCACCTGAAGCTGTGAGAACTCTCAGATCTGGCTACTGATTCCGATGATGATGTGCAGCAATGTTATGGAGTCACATCTAATGAAAAGTGCTTTGTCAGCCGGGACTTTGCAAGAACTCATGAATATGTGAATCCCACCCTGTTACATTCACATCATGCTTTGCCCAGTGAAAAGAGCTACTATGCACTGAGGCACCCTTATTTCAAACAGCATCTTGTGTACCTAAAAGCTCCTCCTGATAAAATTAAAAGCCAAAATCCTTGCATGCAGCAAAATATTTCCAAAGAAGCTAGTGTGTTGTACTCTGACATTCTGAAGCCTATTTTTGGAAAAGCTTACTGTAGAATACTAATGTCTTTATAGCTTGTCCCCCCCTTTTAAAGGAGCAACAACTGAAAGGTCAGTCATATCAGGCCTAAATCTATGTAGTGGTTATATTAGCTTCTGCTCCTTTCACTTTGTATAAATTACTTGTATAAAATACTTGGGCAGAGAGAAACCTAGTGAAATTCAACAAAGGCAAGTGTAGGGTCCTGCACCTGGGGAGGAATAACCCCATGCACCAGTACAGGTTGGGGGCTGACCTGCTGGAAAGCAGCTCTGTAGAAAGGCACCTGGGAGTCCTGGTGGACAACAAGATTACCACAAGCCAGCAATGTGCCCTTGTGGCCAAGGCGGCCAATGGCATTCTGGGGTGCATAAAGAAGAGTGTGGCCAACAGGTCAAGGTAGGCCATCCTCCCCCTTTACTCTGCCCTGGTGAGGCCGCATCTGGAGTACTGTGTCCAGTTCTGGGCTCCCCAGTTCAAGAAGGACAGGGAACTGCTGGAGAAGGTACAGCAAAGGGCTACAAAGATAATTAGGGGACTGGAACATCTTTCTTATGAGGAAAGGATGAGGCTGGAGAAAAGAAGACTGAGGGAGGATCTCATCAATGCTTACAAATACTTAATGGGAGGGTGCCGGGAGGAGGGGGCCAGTCTCTTCTCAGTGGTGCCCAGTGATAGGACAAGAGGTAACGGGCACAAACTTGAATACAGGAAGTTCCATCTCAACATGAGGAGGAACTTCTTTCCTTTGAGGGTGGCAGAGCACTGGAACAGGCTGCCCAGAGAGGTGGTGGAGTCTCCGACACTGGAGACCTTCAAAACCTGCTTGGACACCACCCTGTGCAACCTGCTGTAGGTGAACCTGCTCTGCAGGGGAGTTGTACTAGATGATCTCCAGAGGTCCCTTCCAAGCCCTAACATTCTATTCTATTCTAACTACAACATACGCTGACATTTGGCAGTAGAACCTACAATCCATCTTTACAGGCTCATATTCAACTACGTCACACTAGAAAAAGTCCATGTTTCTCAAAACTGTGCTAAAAAGCTCAGCTGTCCAAACCAATTTCATACCAGCATGGTATTTACATTACTCAGTTTTACAGAAATAATTAAGATAAATAACTACAGTGTCAGAAGCCTCGCCTTCCCAATCTTCCTATCAGAAGAAGTCTGAAAGGATTTTAATTACCTTGCACTTGTCTGGACTTCCACACACACACCCCCCCCAAATCACATGCTCATGATCTTTGTAAGGATGCTTCTGTTACGGAGAGTCATACTACAACAATCCATAAAGCAGCTAAGACTGAAGATGTTTCGAGAAGACCTCTTCCTCCAGATCAAAGGTGGAGTGACCTAAGATGCTTTCACTTTTCACCACTGCCTTTATGTTAGCAATAAATGTACCAGAGTTCACACAAATCCTCCCTAATCCTATTTTAAATGAGCTGGCTTAAAACAGAGTAAGAGACAATTAGCTGCAAGAAGTGCTACTGGAAGAATACATCAGTAATATCTTAAACCACCTCAGCTATTTTAAAATCGGACTTGTCCACACCTCTACTTTAGTAGAGATGTGCATCATACTGCCAGAGCATATTTCAGAGAAGGTACATAAGCCATTTTGGTGCAAGTAAGTCACTTTAACAATATCAGTATAGTTAGTGTAGTACAAACTGGCAGAGATAAAAATAAGAAAATACTTCAGGCCAATACCAAGCAGTTTGGTAGTTTACATGGTAACTGAAGAACAGAAGGGGGTTTGAAAATTTAGAATTAAAAGCAGCCACAACTCACTCACTCGTTCTTAAAAAATAAAATAAAATGTCCAAGCAGTTTATTCAAGGAAGAAAACAAACCTCTCTGATTTCTGTTCTCAGGTTCCTCTTTTGACATCTAGTCACTCAGGACAGAATACCTGTTCCACTAATATCTACTCGAAGTCCTCAAAAAAACACAGATTTTGTCCCCCAGTATTAAAATTCTCAAATTCAGGAGCAATAGCAGCACAGAGTATGTTTCTCTATCTTGTTGCTGTTATTAATTAAGTCCCATTTCCTGCTCCTGAATTGCTATGATTTAGTTGCACTGGATGGGTGTGTTAGAAAGTAATGGAAGATGGATAAACAGCTGCAGTTATTATGAAAATTATGGCAGCACATCAGAGGCATTGCAGCTGCTCAATTCATGCCAATAAGAGCTACTTGACAATGACTATAATTACACAGTACGTCAAACAACATAGCTGGAGTAAAAGTAGGGAGTATGTATTTTAGAAAGCCAAAAGATTTCCATTTCATTATGTTCACATTCCCTAAACTCCTAATTTAGGTGTAACAGGACTCACTTTCTGTCACTGGACTCACAGATACAGAAAGGTCTACTAAGTCCCCCAGGGGCATTCTCCTGCCAGCGCTCCTGCTGTCAAACACGGTACCTCGCTGCGTGTTTACTGGGCATTTATAACACAGCCCGTACTCAGAGGCCGTAGTCACAGCTGAGGTTCCAGTGCACTGGCTGCTGTGTAGATATGAAGAAAGATCCAAAGCAAAGCAAGATTGCTTCTAAGTGGCTCAGACAACGCAGATACCATCTCTATCCAAAGCCTGTTCCTGATACCTGGAACAGCGGTGTTATACTCTAGTTTACTTTGCTTAGTATTACTTTTGAATGTAAGTACTTTCAGCTTGTTCTGGACAATTCCTTTCTCACTTCAGGAGCTGAGGCTCTCTTAATAACCACTTTCCTTCTCTGAGATAAAAATTTCACTAAAAGCTCCTCATTCTCAGAGAGGCTGTGCACAGTGTTTATCCTGTTACATCTGTAGGCTGTTTGCACATTAGCAACTGCTTAAATAAAGTGACATTTTATTATTTTAGTTTCTCCCAGTTCCTGTTCTGCATTCAGCCTCTTTAATTAAAGCCTTCTGCTTTTTACTGTTTGTTTCATGCTGGCAAATCCCTGCACCTGCGTGGAAAAAAACAAGTACAGAACCTCATTTGCTTTCCTCTGCTTCTCAAACTCTTGTTTCAAAAACTGTACAGCACAAAGTTATGTTGCAAATAATAAACCCAGAACACAAAGTACCAGGCTAATGGAGAGTTTTATTTATTTATTTTTACTTATGACAGCCACATAAAAAGACGTAAGAGGATACACAATTTAGGAGTCCTCCTACCTCTCGCTCGGGGGTGAGAAGTTGGATCCACTTGGTCTATGACACAGTCGGTTGCTAAAGCTCCTCACTGCTCTTGTTTTTACACAGCAATTCGAACTGTATAACCTGACAGTAAATAGTCTTTCCTCTGTACTATCAAGAAACCCAAACTTTTTTCCCCTGGTGAAGTCTGCTGACAAAGCCGAGTTCCAAGTGTCATGGAATTCAGGGACCTGGCTCCTGGTAAAGGGGGTACCTCTGGCTTCCCACATTTCACAGGTGCAGTCATTAAGTCACTGACCCAACGTGACAACTACTAAAATTGTTGATCTTACCTGAAATCACATGCTGTGGTAAGTTCTGCTCCTCCTCCAACAGCCTTTCCTTGGACTAGTGCAACGCTGATCAAAGGCAATCTACACAAGAGAGTTTTGTAACCAAAATTCATGCTTTTAGTCCTCTAGAAATTACAAAAGGATTCAAGCTAACCATCTCTATAGTAGAAGACCAGAAAAATACACTGTTCCAACTCATTCAAATAACTACATTTTTGCAGGTAAGTGGCACAATACCAATTCCATTTATGCTAAAATGAAACAGCAAGACAGATATTAAATGGAAACAAAGTAAAGAAGATCATGTACTATATTATGAAAATTACATGGTACAGATTATACCTAAAAGGACCATCTGCAAGAAGGAGTGACAGGACAGCGACACAAAACCCTACACCAAGCCAGTAAACTATAGAAAACAGCAGAAAGGGACAGGAAGAACTGCATGGCTGGGTTATCTAAAAACTATGAGATTCAGCAGCTTCTTCAGAGTGCTATCATCTCATTCAACTTTTTTTTTTTGAGGACAAAACCATCCTTTGAGGATAACAACAATCTGCTACCTTCGATGGTGTTGTATTTAATGATGCTGAAGGTATTTAGTCTTGTTCAAGGTAATTCAAAGGAGAGAGGGAAGGAAGAGTATGTAAGGAGAACCTCTTTCCCCACTGCCATTGTGAAATGAATACTAATGAACGGTGACTGACTTAGGGTAAGCCAAGGTCCCTAAGAAATGAAGCCAACTGGTTAGTCCCAGACTTCGCATGCTGATACAGCTGTTTTGTCTGTTACTACGAGGAGACATTTAACTCACTGAGCCGTTTTGAGGCCACATTCAAAAGCCAGCTTCCCAATCATGACCACGTTTGGTTTTACTTCAGCAGAAGCACCAACGGTTTCTTCTAGCCCAAGTTCACTTAGAGCTGCAGCACGCTTCGTACGATACATGGCCTAAGTGAACCCACTAAAAGAGGGTAACCTCATTTTTCCTGTGGTTTACGGGGAACCAGAAGATATGGGTCCAAGTCCCCTACATCCACCCTGATCCATTTGAGGCACCCCCTTCAGGATGACAGTCAGGCTTGGCTCCCTCTGAGGGACAATGATCCCATCTACAAGAGATGTTCCCAGACAGCAGTTCAGGGCTCGCCCTGAACCACAACTTCAACATACTCTGAATCAAGACACCTGAGGCGCCGGCTTAATCTTCATACATCTTCCTCCTCTTTGCTTTGCCCCATCAATTTTGATTATACCAAGACCAACTTATACAAATGGAGTCCAATCCCGAGGATTCTTTACAGTACTACAACTAAGTGTCCAATCTCCTGGGCAGTTTTAAAGAATAATGTTAACTCGTAACACCATCTCATATAGATTATTTGAAAACAAAGAATATTTATCTTCAAAGAGCTCTGAGCAGAAAAAAGACAGACACTACCACACATGGGTTTAATAGAAATGTGATTTCTTAAGGGAAGCTAAATCTAAAGGAAAGGAAAAAAAATGTTTTTCAGAAGCACCAGATGGTAGAACTGAATACATTCCTCTTATGAAGTGGGAAGATTAAATAAATATATTACATACATGTTACCTGCGTAGGCTGCATAAACTGGCCCTGCTTGTTTTTTTAAGAGCTACCGATTTCCACTGAGTTACAAAAGTCAGCTTGAGAAACTTTGAAGGCCTAGATTTCCTTAACTCTTCTCCTGGCCCTCCACATATAAGCCTACAGGTTGGGGTTTTTTTCTGTTCTAATCTCTGGAAAGTCTAATAGTTGCAAAATGTCAAGACCTAATTTAAATCCATAAATACCTACCTGATCAACATGCACGAGTACAAGGTCTGGGATTCAAAATTACATACTTAAATCTATGTATTTAACTTTAAACATCTTGTTAAAGAGTTAGCCAAAACATATTCCAATCCTTATAATTACTTCATAAAAAAGGGTAAATAAAATATATTACCTCATAAGTCTGGTTAAGGTGTTTTGCATAAACATGCACATATTCATCCCATCCTGCAAAGAATAGGAAATTAAAAAGTGTTCAGTAATCCTAATGTGAAGCAATTAAACACACAGATGGAGGAGACAGGAGTATTCGTTATATTTACTCTAGATGGGTTTTTTTCTCTTTGGTTAATCTTCCCCAAATTCAAGCCCATTCCCACTATGCACAGATAGAAAACCTACTATAAATCAGCTTTAAAAAAACCCATGTCAGAACTCAATCAATTTACGTGAATTTCAGTTATAATTAAGCCACTGTTAAAGTAATTGCAACACTGAATTTCTATGATGTGAAATTTTACATCCTTCCCTCTTAATTTCCTCTTCTCACTCCCAGTTAAACACCCATCAAGCTGAGTTTTTAAAGGTTTGTACAGGACCATAGAGCACTGCGTACTTTTTACTGTTCCATATTCATAACGTTTTAGACAGATACAGTTTACCAACTTCATTATTTACTGTATGGGCCAAAAGTGTTTCAGCCAAAAAAACCCCACCCCAGGAAACAGAAAGAAGATTCTTCTTATTTCTCTCCTCCTTTATGTTTTACATCAGCTTGGAAACAATAGTGAATAGAGAACAATTGTTCCCTTCTCTTCAGTACAAGAACTAAGGGGCTCCAAATAAATCTAGTTGCTGCGAGGTTCAAAAGAATTATTTCTTCCTACAACATGCAGCTAAACTGGGGAACACTTTGCAGCAGGGCATTGCAAGAACAACTAGATAAACTCATGACAGAAAAATCAACAAAAGCTTATTTAATACAAGGTAACACCTCTAGCTCTAGAAGTCTTAGTCAGAAATTGCTGGGGACAAAGAAGCAAAATAATTATCTATCTGCCTTCCTTGTTCTTACATTGTTTCTCAGACATCTATTATTAACCAGGAACTCCACGAATGACTGGGCTAAATGACCCAGTATGAGTGGGGATTGATTTCTTCTCCCAAGTAACAAGCAATAGGACAAGAGGAAATGGCCTCAAGCTGCACTGGGGGAAGTTTAGATTGGATGTTAGGAAAAATTTCTTCACCAAAAGGGTCATCAAGCACTGGAGTAGGCTGCCTGGGGAAGTGGTGGAATTGCCATCCCTGGAGGTATTTAAGAGACGGGTAGACGTGGTGCTGAGGGACATGGTTTAGTGGTGGTTTTGACAGGTTTACAGTTGGACTTGATCTTAAAGGTCTCTTCCAACCTGGGTAATTCTATCATTATATGTTCATATATATACACTGAACTGCGTACACTGAACTACACGTGCCATTTCATCCAGATTTAAAAAAACCCAACCAACTAACCAAGAAACCCCCAAACAAATGGTAGGAAGAAAAAGAACAAACAAACAGCTCTTTGTTGGCATTTACTAATTTCTAAAACACAGTTCTACAGGGGTTGGCAAGTTAAAGAATCTGCCCTAATTAAAAGCTTGTGACTCATACCTCAAGGAAATAGAAGATATGCAGTAAGTCTTCATTACATCTTGGAACAGGACCTTGAAATCAACTTCAGATGATTTATTGTCCTTTTATTCATGCATTCCCAAGATCTACTCTGCCCAACACCAACCAGCATTATGGTGTTTAGGGACAGATCTCTGGCAGATATAAGCTGCCACAACAATCACTACACAGGAACCACTGAATTGAATTTTATTACATTAAAGGTCTGCTTGAAAATTTCAGCGCATGTTGATTTCAAAGAGGCTTGTAGTTTTCACTACAGCCACCTCCTACAGCCATTAAGACCAGTAGCAATGTTCCCATTCCAAATTAAAGAACAATCAAACCCTCCACGATAACTGTCTTAACAGCTAAGATCAAAACCCAACACAAACACACAAGGTACCAGTTCTCAGACATGGACTTGCATAATTCCTACACTGCAACCATCAGGATGAAGCTGCCAAAGAGCTCTTCAGACAAAGTAATTTTTAACTTTATCACAGCAGAGTTCTTGCATTCAAATTGGCCATCTTAATTCATACCAAAATCCAAAATGGTAATTAAAGATTAATGTCCGAACAGACCAGCTTGATAAACACCATTATGGCTGAACAGACAAAAAGAAAGGTCTTCATATTCTCAGGTGGAAGAGAGATTACTGTGTATCATGTGGAAAAAAATGCCTGCACAGAAAACACCCTGAAAAAAAAAATTTACAACTACCTGAGTCCTGGCCAACATACCCTTCAAACCTTCCTGGTAAGAAAAATAAGGCTACTAGTCAGAGTATTTTATCTGAATAAGAGAGGTGTTCACTGGAGTCTAGTGGAATAATCACATTTTCAGCTCTAATAGCGTCCTTGGAGTAAGAAGGGAAGAAGAAAGTCAGCTTCATAAAGTAGAAAATTGTACCACTGGCTCGTTTTCCTGCAAGAGCTAGGAGTCCACTCACTGCAGATAGAACAGTATTTCCAGACCATCTCCAACTCCCAAAAGTCCTTCCTCTGCAGCTTACTACTTGGGGACCTCTGTCCTAGGGCTTCTAGACAGGGACCATGGAAAGCGAAATTCTCCTTTGTGCCTCCTTCCTCTCAGCTGTCCTTTCAAGAGCCTCTCCCGCTTTTCAGCTAGCCAGCTCTTCAAGACTCAGGCCGGAATGAGTCTGCTCTTGGGAGCCAGGCTTACAAGCACAGAAAGAAAAATTTATTATTTTTCAAATTCCACTATTAACTTGCCTTCTGTGATTTGGTCACGTAATATTAACACTCACCAAAGATGACCAGGCAGAGGACCTGGCTTTGTTTCAGGGTTAGGAAAAACTGAACATGGCAGAAGGAAGATGAAGAGGAAGAGGAGGAGGAGGAGGAGGAAGAGGAGAAGCCACTAGAGGGCACGAAAATCCTTCAGCATTCTCGGCCACCATTCTGCCTTGCCTGCACCACAGGAAAGGCAAACTGTATCGTAGATTATGAAAAATGCAATCTTACCTTAACCAACTGGCTGAATAAAATAGAAGTCTTTTCTGTAATTACTAAAAGCTATGGGTTAAATCAGCCTTGCAAAAAAATAAAGGAAAACCACACCAGTTCAGGCACAAAGCTATTCACTTTTTTTTTTTTTTTTTGCCTTAGGGATGCCTGTGGACAGAAATCTTAACCTAATGCTCTTTTAACCTGAAACCAGACAAAACTCTCTCATCTGCAGGGAGTTAGAGAGCAGAGTTCTGCAAGACCAAAGAACAGCAAATGACATTCCTTATTCTATTAAAATTTTTATTAAATAAAGACTATTAAATCCCACCAAACAGATGGTTTAGGAGTTGGCTATTATAAGGAAACTTTCAGTTCAGGACAGTTTGAAGTCTCCCAAGGAAATAGAAAGCAACCATGTTTAACTATTCTTGGAGCATTTCTGGTGAGTTAGACTTGTATTTCAGTACTAGCATGAGATCTAGATTCTTTGCATAGGATTTTCAACAAATTTATAATTAATACTAAAGCATTTCATTCTGCCCAGTATATCTGTTAGGGACCCGTATCCTTACAAGAGCCCTTTCTGCCACTCCAAGTAATTTGTATAAACATATAGACAAAATATCAAATGTCAAGCAGAGCATGGAAGCAGAATCACTGAGAATTACTGAATGCAGAACTCTGAAGGAAAGCCTAGACGGCAGATGACAAAAGAATTGGCCCATGCTTGGTTTCAGCTCCTTTTCTGTTGCTATAATGTCAAAATGCGCTGAAAATTTCAGATTTAAAAAAATCAGTTAACACCCCCCCCCCCCNCCCCCAAAATCGCAGATACATGCTTATAAAGCATCCAAATGAAAAATCTGCCCCCCCTCCCCCCAAAAAATCATATCTATAAAGCACGGTGTCTCTATATTAAGAAAAGCATACCTCTCATGGTGTTTCACGAAAGAAACAAAGCCTCCTATACCTTTTAAAAACTGGACCATCCCATTTATTTTATCAGGCTAGAAATATTTAAGATATTGTAGTGTTTTTATGCTATTTAGTTTCATCAACAGAAACAAATCACTACTAAGGACAAATACAAGATTAATCAGTTTTTGAGTTGGTGTTCTTACTGGAATGTTCAATTAAATGTTTAAGTTGTGCAGTTAAATCCTGAAACTTGAAATGTTCACAAAAAAAGCAGCAGGATGCCAGTTACCACAGCACACCTGGATATAAGAGCAGCACAGGAAGACCCCCGTCCCCTGCAGCTGACAAAGTCTTATTTCACACATTGCCAAGAACCACATACTAACCCATAAAAAGAATTGCAGCATGTGTGAAAGTTGTCAAAATGGGTGGCATGAGGGAAAAACTGCTATCAAACCCTGAACTCTTCAACCCCATAGTAAGACACAAGACTCACCTGACTGGACTACAAGACCAACGTCAAAGCTCTACAGCACAAGAACTGCATCTGTCCTTCCATTTTATCCATGTCCAAGCACAATTCTGACAAAATTGAAACCATTCTGTAATAGCGGCCATGCTACTTAAATTTGGTTTTCACTTCAGAATATATGAGAAATGATTACTTATGTCTGTTTCTAAAGGTCAAACTACTGAAGCACAGCTTATTTGATGTGTAAATTCACCATTTACTGTTCTGAGAAACTGAAATGACATTTTAAAAAGAAAATGCTAAAAAGAATATGTAATGTAGGAATTCAGAGTTATGAATCAATTACAATAACACTTAAACCATGGCTTAAAGGGGCTGCTAGCATTTTTTCAACCATTAAAAGCTTCCTTCTGTGACGCGCATGTAAAATTGCAGCAGAAGGATAGTGCAACACCTCTGTCTGAAAAGGATCTCAGAACATTAGAAAGCTCATTTTTCCCAAAAAACTTAATTTGTATCACTACTTGCCTGGGAGTTGGATATTGCTTTGACAGCATTCAAATCAGACCCTGAGCAAAAGGTGTTTCCTGCACCATAGACAATAAGGCCTTTGCCATCCTTCCAGTTTTCCAGTTCAGTTACCCTCTCCTGGAGTTGTAGCATCATCGTACCTGTCACGAGAGGGGAGAAGCAAAGTTTTTACATTTTTCATTTACATTTTTCACCACCAAAACCAAGTTATCGTTCATAAGTGATAGGCTTTAAAACACAAGTGAAAGCATCACCTTTTGGTGAAAGTACCACACAGAAGCACTGACACATGTTTTTAGCTCAAAGATGCACTTCCCAAAATTCTGAGGATATTTGTGTTACACTCCTGGGGAGGGAGGAGGGGGGAGAGGGTTAAAAAAAAAAAAAAAAAAAAAGTGCAAGGAGGTCAGCATAAACTCTACCTGATTTATTCTTGTTTGCAATTGCATACATTCAGGACACATGGACTTAAATGTATCCATCCAAATCCATCCATCTAGTCATTTTGATATCGCCACCATTTCACCCTGCTCAAAGAACTGCCAGAGTACAGAAAAGAATCATGTCCAAAGTGGGCTCAAGGTACAACCCATTGATGTTAATAAAGATTCCCAAAAAAAGGCTACAGAGCAAACTATGTTGGGAGGCCAAAGACATCTAGAAGCATCCATGCAAAAGAAAATAAAGAATATACTTGAAAACAGGAGCAAAGTTTAAAAGCCCAAGAACAAAAATAATCTTTCTAAAGCATCCTTGATTCCCTCCCTGGTACCAGTCTAGAAAGGCTGTCTTTACAAAATATATCCTAGGCTCCAAATATATGGATTGTACAGTACTAGTTTTTTATTTCTAGCTTAAACATAATATTCTCCTATGTTTGCTTAAGTACCCTTCCAGATGTGGAACTCTACAAACTCCTGTTTCTAGAGGTCATCCTTGACTGTAACATCTTCCACAGCGAGCTTATCCAGCATTAACTTAAAGCTCTTCCTCCCTGAATGCCTACGACTCTCATTTAGTTATATTCATAAGACAAAACATTTACAGAAACTGATTTCAGAAAGCAGGCTACATACAGGCTGATGACGCTCTCAGCTTTACAGTCCTTTAACGAGAATTTAGATGGACGGGCCCACCTTCCTCAGACAGAAATGTGCTTTAGATCAATAACCTCAAGGCTCCTCTCTTCTTTTCTGCCAAGAGAGTTGGTTTCTTGACCCTACACCTGCATGCACAGAACTCACTCTGTTCTGAAATTGCCTATTAGCAGCCATCCTCACATGGGAGATTTTTTTCCCCCTCTTTCTGCTTGTTTTCCTTGCAGTTCCTTACAAAGTAGGCATCCCAGCACAAGGTCAAGATTGAATTCTTAGTCAAGCACTTCCACCTTAAGCTTGGTCTCAGCCACTGAAATAGCACATTTTGACAACATTCCCAAGGAAAGCAATAATTAAGTGGCCATTACATACTATATACCAGAACGACACTGCATTAGTTTTTTTCCACTGTCAGGTCTAGACTATGATCCTCTACCAAATCCCAGCACTTTTACTGGTTCCTTTCCCTTCTATATTTATAATTTTGTCGTGCTTTTTGAGTGTTCCACATTACATTTGCTTTCATTGAGTTTAGCCTTGCCGATCTTGAACTCTTTGTAGCAGTTAATCAAGATCACCTTGAATTCCACTCCCCTGTTCCAAATAGTAATTTTCTTCCAGGCTCTCCCAATTCGGGGTCATCCAATAATTTCAGCAGTTCACCTTCTATTCCATCATCCAAGCCACGAATGAAAATGCCGAGCAGAACTAGGCCTAGATGAGATTTTTGTGCGTCTTACCTGAAATGCTTTCCCAGTCTGACAGTACACTCAACAATGACTTCTCTGCAAATGTCATTGTTTAAGTAGGTGTGCATCAAACCTGTGGATTTCACTTTTTGCGTATTTCCCAACTTTTCTTACAGAAAAGGTGCTTGGGCTGGCATCCAAGCTTGGTCAGAATCGAGATACAGCACAACCATTCATGGTGCTTTTAATAATCAAAGCAGCAAGGTACTGAAGAGTCTTTCCACAGAGTATTACAAACCGAGTACCAAGTTAACTGAAAAATGGAGTTTACGAAATGGAACCATATAAGCCAGCTACATGCAACAACAGGGGACAAGAGACACCGGCCAGAGCCTGTCCGGCCTTCCCAAGAGAGGATCCCTTCCATTACTGACAACATTGAAGTATTATTTTACCAACAGACATATTCTGTGATGTTTGATATAACGATGAGGACACAGTACTAAAGTAAATCCTCATTCTGCCAGTCTTGGTCCTTCAGTATTTGCTACCAGTAGGTCTGTGCTCTTCACAGAACTAAATCTACTTGCAATAATAATCTGTTTGCACCTTAATTATGATCGGAGAATAAATGCTTTAAAGTCAATTCTAGAAAATAAAATTATCACCATTATTATCTAATTCCTGCAAGCTGGCTTCCTTCTCTTTTAAATTAAGTTCAACCTCAGTTCAGCAAGAGGTTGGGCTGCTGAAATTGGTTCCACCAGGCTTAAACTGACATTATTAGCATTTGTTTCCAAAAAGACCATTTCAAACAGGTGGCTATCAGATTCCAATTGAGAAGAGAAAAAAGGCATAACAACCTCCACATTGCCCATTAGCAATTTGCTAACAATTTTGTTCTGCTTTTCATTCCATAAGTTGCTCAAGCTTAGAATAAACATAATTCCTTTGCGATAAAAAGCTGCTGTGTAAAGTAAATGCCTAGCAAATAGGATTTCTCTCAACAGTTTAATGATGTTTTGCAGCTTTCTAAAGGAAGCGTACTTGTATTTATTAAATTCACATCTGCCACTATCCAGAAGCTCTGAGGCAGATCAACAGGATTTATTTGAAGGGGAGTATCTACAGGCTCTGTCTGAAGTCAACTAGGTCTTGCCAGGGGTTGTGCATCCCACCCCTCTTCGTACTTCTTACTGAAGGATATTACTTGATACACAACAAAAGGAAAAGGATTGAGTGCTTGCTGGTTCCTCAGCAACTACAGTTTACAGACAGTAATGTTAAAATGAAATAAAGAGCTGTTTAAATTAATACGCCACACCATCCACTGCAGCAGCCAAGGGGCCAGCATGATTTTGCTTCTGCTCTTCCCTCCTGTAACCACAAAAGTCTCTGGCAGGCAGAAATACACAGTAGAAAGAAGCAGTAATCTCCTGAACTGCCATAGTAAGATTTTCCAGAGCAAATTCTTGTGACTATTACCTAGCAAAATGGAGTACTGCTCTCTACAGGGCTCTACACGTTACCGTAAAACAGAACTGCCTGATCCCATGGCTCATTTGCTATATGCTAATCAGAGTCAGCAACAGACACAACTATTCATTTCCTCATGGGTTTTTGTAGCCCCTCTTTGGTACTACAGCATCTAATTCACATACACCAATAATTTATTTTCACAGCAGTCCAATAAGGAGAGAAGATATTATTTTACAGACCACTAACTGAGCCAGATAGAAAATAATCTGCTAATTTTGGTGCTCATCTTGAGATGTGTGGTATGATTTCAGTACATTAATGTTATATAGCACTTTGTATAGTCAAAGCACAGCTACTACTGGCCTAAAGAGCAGCTGCAACTGCTCAGCACTTCAACAAATCAGTTCTAAGCCCCTTCTGCCAAACACCCACAAAACAGAGAACACAGTCGTAAGTTTCTATGAAAGCCTAGTTTTAAGCAATTTGACTTGTATTACATCTGCTCTCCATAGCTGACTGGGCTTTATCTGACCTTTCTCCTTTTGCTACTACATGTAATTTCTCACGCCACTTTCAACTTCCACAACAAATAAGCTAGGAACACACAGTTTACAATCTGTACAGTGCACAGCTCTGTTCTGAGTCAAAAATAAAAATCAATGTGTAGAAAAAGAGGAAACAACGATGTAATTACGATGGTATAGAACATGTATGCTGACAGGGAGCCATTCACAAGGACAATCTCCATACTAACGTCTTTTAGCTACAACTTCTCAAGTTAGGTAATGATTTTATACACGAGCTTTTAATGGGAAACAAAAGAGAAACTCCAGAGACATCGAGGTGCATTACCACTAACTGTTGTTCTGTTAGGTTCTCTTCCCTTCAGCTAACAATCATTAGTGGAAGGAGTAGATTGACATTCTCCGTGTAAACAGCTCTTTGCTTTGCTAGTGGGTTGCAAACATACTTGCTGAGAGCAAAGGAACAGTGAGAACTGGGCAGGACAATAGAACAGCAAAAAAGAAATTAACAAGATGATACACATGTATCCATTTCAACATATTAAGCAATAAAGGCATTCTTAGAGTAAAGGCTTATGCACAGCTCAAGCTCAGGCAGACGCAGACTGAAGAGAAGTCTTATGTCTGAAGAGAATGGCATAAATTGGAATATTCCAGACAGCTAAGGAGAGACGGCAAATATACCTATCTTGGAGACTGAAAGCCTCTTGTAATACAAGATTAATAAATTAGGGCACTTGGTTTTGATAGCTAAGTTTTGTCCATTATAAAAACATATTAAATAGAGCCCTGATCTGCAACAGCTGAGAATACCCAGCTCATCTGATCTTTAATTAACCAATCATTGGTATTTAAGACATAAGGCAAATGAAGAAGAAATGAAAGCCAGCTTGAGTGACTACAAAATACCAAATTACAGAAGCTTAAGTTGCAGCGAAGGCTTTAGGTAAAGAACAAAGAAATAAACTCGCTCTTTCTACACCACCTACAAAACAAAGATGGCATCATCCCACCCCCATAAAAATACCCTACATGTTTCCAGGGCAGCAGAGACAAAATGAGCTACAAGAAAGAGTACAGTAGCAGAATTGTGCTGACTGGAAAAAAAAAAAAAAAGAGGGGAGAGGCATGTTCTGCCTGACAGAACCTTTGTCACTGTAAATTTCTTATATTCTTATGAAGTTTATGGCAGCAAACCTACTATGCAGAACAGTGGGCATTTGCTGAACAACTGAATAAAACTTAAACATTTCTTCTTTTAGCCAGAGAACAGTAAAGCATAGATTTTCATTTTGTTTAGACAAAATGCTAAAATGGGTAACTGAAGGAGAAAAAAAAATAAACAAGCCAGCAAACCCATCAATTAATTAATACCTGTAAAAGCATTCATTAGCTTCGGGTTGTTTAAAGTAAGTATTCCAATGCCATTGTTTTCTTTGGAGAGGTTGACAGATCCACCAGCAAACTGTTGAAGTTTCTTCTTTATCAATTCTTCCTCATAACCATGGGCACCATTATACAGCGACACCCCTCTCTGTTGTAGTATCCTTCCCTTTGTAGTCTGAAGTAAGTTCTTCCACAGAGAAATGGCCATTTCTGGAAATAAATGGAGGGGAAAAAAAATAATCAGGAAATTCCCTTTGAGATAGACCTCAGTCCTCTGACAAGAGAGAGACGCAGGGCAGCAGAACTAATATAAAGATGAAGCAATCACAAAAGTCTACAGAAAATCACTGCAGACTGTATTTGCAAAGCTCTTCGTTTGAACCTACTCCCACAGATTCAATAGAAGGAATTTTATGAAGTGATTTTAGTAGTTAAGACAGAAATTAGCATCCTTTAAAATATTTTCTTCTAAAAATTATCCAAAAGTATTTGGGCGCAGAACATCAACGAGGCTCAAGAACTGTAGTAAGACACTTTCATATTCCATTAGATCAACTTACTCTGTACTAATCTTCCAAATTCTCCCCCGTTCCACCAAAAAGAACCCACAACTCCCCACTCCCCACCCCCCCAACCTGTGTTGAAGGAGGAATCCTATCAAAGCCCCTACTTTTCTGGATCTGGATCTCCTGCTTTCCTGTAAGCAGCTATTACATTGCAAGACCCTTCTGAGAGAAATACCTGAGGAATACAAAAATTAAGAACTGAAGACTATTTCTATATTGAGGTCTGTTCCCTGTCACCTAATGACATAAACATATTTATCACTCTCCATCTTAAGACTAGGTAGACTTCCTAGTCTCTGGTAGCTATATGCTTTTTCCCAGTCATTTGGGTAGTTCTTGTTCCACTTTGACTTGATCTCACTTAGACATGGAACACCAGAACACGTGCAGTACCCTACAGGAGGAAAAGTGTACAAGTGTTATACACAGAGCATCACACTTGCCTTTTATACAGGAATGTTGGTAGTCTATTTTACGTACAAGTACATCCATGTTTGTTTCCTCCACTATTTCCACCCTACAATACATGCATGTATACCAGGAAATAACAGGGAAGTCATTATCAAATATTATTCTTGATCTGCAGCTCTGCCTTATTTTATTTACTTTGGAAAAGGTTCTACTGGAGAAAGTCGCTGACAAGTGATTTGAAAGAAATTGGGTAAAGCCTGAACTGAAGACAGTTCATCTGAAAAAAAACCAAAAACAAGTCACCTTAGAAGCCAGAGTGGGAATCAAAAGAACCACCACTGGACACAAAAAAAGGTTTGCTAGATTTCAATCCTGCAATTTGCTAGACTAGTCCTAGCTTTGCCCCAACCCCCTTTTTAATGGATACAGCTGTTCAGAAGACATTGCAGATGCTAATTTTTTTGAGAACTGGGAAGAGAGTATCTTTGTTTCTTAATCATATTTGGCAGAAAGAAGATTCTTTCAAAACTGATAAGAAGATCCTGGGGAAGTTTTTCTAAGCAGAACCGAGAACATAAACATACTCACGGAGACAGAATTTGGTGACGGATATATTTTATGCTGTGCTCAGGGCATCTTACAGTTTACAGATTCAAAATTTTTAAAACATTTATTATATACACATGAACAAGCAAACACGCATTAAAAAAACCACACACAATTAGTTTCCAATGAAAGAAGTGAACAGTCCTGTCAGGCGTATACTTATCTTGCCTCTAGCTGCACTGCCCCCACTAAAGTGGAAAACGCTTCTGTTGGGTCAGGTATAATCTTCATGGAAACAGAGCAGGAGTTTGCACAGCAACCACATTATGGCACGCGGAGGAGTCTGCATCATACCAGGCAATTTCAAAGCCAACCACCAATGCCAGTGGATTCATACCCATCCTGCCACATCGCATCCACCAATACAGCACTACCTCACAAGTTCAACACAAAGAAACCAGTAAGGCCTATATGAATCTGTGCATTATAAGGTCATATGCACTGGAATACGTAAAGGGATCATTTTTTAACATCTG
This sequence comes from Chionis minor, assembly GCA_013398295.1. Taxonomy (NCBI): domain Eukaryota; kingdom Metazoa; phylum Chordata; class Aves; order Charadriiformes; family Chionidae; genus Chionis; species Chionis minor. The sequence continues at coordinate 78,074 of VZSF01001232.1, forward strand.
GTGAGACCCTTCAAAGGGTCTTTGAGTTCCTTACCAAATTCAAGGTTTTAATCTGTCACGATCAACTTTTCTACACTCAAGTATAAACTAGTAAAACTAATTAAAATTTAATCAACTAAAATCTGACTGAATATAAGATTCATTACTTCATAAATTTCACCCAATTGCTACTGCACCCTAACACTCTCCATCTATGCATATTCTAATATTGTCTGCGATATTTCAGCCATTACCTTTCAGAACTTTTAAAATGGCTTCTCTTGGTAAAACTTTATTTAAGAGTGGTAACAGGTTTCCAAAGTTCATTTCTCAGCTAAATGATTCTTTTTATATTCAGACTCTCAGAAGATAGACAGCCTTCCATTTTCTCCAAAACTTCAGTAGTCATTCCCCAACATACATTCATGAAGTTAAACTTTCCATCCAGTTAATAGTTTTTGCTCAGGAGAGAACATACATTAAAAACATGGATAGTACAGGCCTTTCTTGCGAACTGTAGCTTGAACAATTAGCTCCTGATTTTTAATGAATACAAAGCCTCCCCAGTCCTCGTAAGAAGACACTAGTTTGAATTCTCTAGGAAGCCATGATCACTGGCTTGAAAGCAAAGCAAAGTCCGTTCTGTTAATGTAACTCTCTGCCAAATTATACTTGTTCCATCACTTTTAGACTACCTAGGTTTCACGTGTGAGAAAACATACAGAGCAAAACAGACTTAAGATATGGAAATTTTATTCCACCAAAAAAAGAGTCTGTCATTTTCAACTGCATGGTTATATGCATTAACAGCTCTTTAATATTATCACTATGGCAATAAAGAGCATCAGCAAGTGCGGGGATTAGAAAACAAATTGGACATTGCTGCCTGCTGATCATGACTCATGATTAATGACTCATGCAAGGTATTATCATTGAATTATTTTCTTTAAAACCATCTCTTACAGTACCGGTCAGTACCCAGCACTTCTTTCAAAAAACAAGATAATTTTAACAGCTTGGTCTGAGAAAACTAACCACTTGAAAAGGCGCGATATTTAAACCACAGCTTTCCCAATCCAAAGGGACTTCTGCTGATTTCTGACAAACCACCTCCCAAATTTCAATCAGTACGGAGCACTCACAGTCCACGGCATGACTGAGATTGATTTCCTGTACTGTAAGTGAAAGGAGGCGAGAGAGATGTTGCAGTAATCCACACCATGTTGTATGACAAGCCAAGAGACATTACACTAAAATGTTCAGGTTTTCAGCTTAACATAATTACATCTATTTAGATACACTTACAGAAATGAAGTCTTAGTCTAACTTTAAAGTCAGACATGCTATACCCATTAACATCTGTAGCACAGTTTATCCACAGTTACAGTGAAAAAAATTCTGCGAGTACAGGAATAACAAACACTGTGGGCAATTAGCATCTTTCAAATGTTTTAAGAAGTGCTACAGCTTTACGTATCACTGGTGACAACTAAGAGATAAGCTGTTAGCATGGGTATCAATAGTTGTTCATTCCCGAGTTATTGCACCTCTTACATAAAACAACAGTTTAAATCCGATTTGATACTCAAGTGAATTTATAAGACCCTTGCCTTGTGGGCTAGCGGGCTGTGGGTCAATCTGAACACCTATCAAATGTCAACACTTCAGTATCGAAGGAGTAATACACATTATACAAGAGAAACATATGTATTGACATGCAGACACACACAATATGTGTATTTTTGTGTATACGTATGCATCAGAGGCCAGTTGCAATTGCTGCTGAGCGTAACGATAGCCAGGCAGAGCACTGGGTAAGGAATGTAGGTAGCAACTGCCTGGATGGGTAGAACTAAGACAAACCAGAGAACTGGACACTGGGAGCCCAAACGAGCATTTCAGCTGCATGCACAAGCCAGAAACGCTGCACTACAGAGCAGCTACAGAGAAATAATCAGCAAGTTAAAATACACGAGTAGGGAAAATTCCAACTCAAAGATCGTGCCTGAAATACTGACACAAGTCGAGGAAAAAGAAAATGGGGAGAAAAGGTGCGGGGATGTGTTTTTAACACATCAGGGAAGTAACGCCCTTCCACGTGGGGCAGGAAGCGACAGGCGTGATGTGCAGACAAAGACTTCTGAGTCACCTGCAAAAAAATCAACTGAATTTCTGGGTTTGGATGAAGGTAGCCCTAGATGAAGTGTAGCAGAAATAAACGGATCCAACATACAAAATCCACAAAAGAAATTTCAGGGAGAAGAAAATATTCAAATGACATAAAAAAAAAATTAGAAAAGCACTTCTGTGACACTGCCAAAGGTACCAAAGGCAGCTGATGGGCCAAGAAGTACAGGAGAACTTGACTTGGTGAAGACCTTCAGCAGCTGTAGTTTCAGTGATGAGCACAGAAGTGCGAAGACAGGGCATGGAGAAAGGAATAGAAGATGTGAACTGAAGATGATCATGAGATGACTCATAGTTCAACCCTACGTGTGTGTGTCTTACCAGTCATTGTAGAAGGCATTCATCTGTACTAGAGAGCAACATGTGTGACTATCAGATGCTTCATCAAGTTCCTGCAGTGTCTAATTAATGGAAAGCAAGTGGTGACCCAGTGCTGAGGACTGGCACAACTGACCCTACAACGTGAAAGCAGACAAAAGAGCAGACTAAAAGAGAAATATAACCAAAGCACAAAAATAGTCCACCTGTACAAAAAAAAAAAAAGGTAGGTTGAAAATGAGTGAAAATCATTAATACCAACTGACTGGAACATGGGACAGTGGGCTGGTGGATGATTGTGCAGAGAAAAAAAATAAATTCCAGTGTTCGACAGCGAGAAGGAATTCAGAAACAGCAACATCAGAGGGGGCCAGCCTGGATGCAAATCAAGACAAGAGCATGTGTCCCTCAGAGAAAAGGAGTCACTGGACCCTGCTTTCAGACACAAGAAAGGTGTTACGAGGGAGGTCTCACCTGCACGGTTCCTCCACAGCACCAGCTCAACAGGCCACTGTCGCCAGCTGCTTGTCACCACCACTCACCTGAAGGTTACAGAGCCCTCCATCTACCTCATCCGCTTTTGCATCTCTCTTCTTTCCTTCACTGATGTGTGGGTTAGGTTTACTTAAACACCTGGCCTGACAGGTTCTTACCACTCTGATAATTACCAGCTAAGGCAAGCTGAGGGCAGTCACCTCTCCAGCTGGCTTTCCTTCAGCTGGAAGAAAGCAGCGAGCAGGTCTTAAACATGCTAAGGCATCAGCAGCAGAAATGCTGACAAAATGTAACTTACAAATACAGAAACTAACCAAAGCTTGGGAAATTCTGCCTCCCCAGGGGAAAAATGCACCCCCTCTACAGCATCTCTACACAAATCAAACTCCTACCAAGTTCAACAGGAGCCACCTCAAGCTCATGCCTTTCTCAAACTTGCTGAACCCTGTTTAAATTTGTTGTCTCTGTTATTCGCATTGTAGACAAATTAGGTGGGATCAATAGTCTTTCCAGTTCACTGTGAACATACTTAAAGAGCTTTGTGACTCCTCTAAAAAACAGCTTTAGAAGTAGCTGGTTTTATAAGGACAGGTTTTTTAGCCTCTGTATTAGTGTTGAGAAGAGAGCAGAAAGTTTGGGCCCCTTATTTTCTAGATGTCAGCATTAGAAGCAACATTTACCTGTCCAGAAGCTGAGAGAACAAGAAGTGAAAAGATGCCCAAAGTGACTAACTGTAATGGCTTCAAATCATGCACATGTGAAATAAAACTAAATTGTGGAAAAAAACCCTTTTAACATTATCAGTAAAAACCCCCTTTGTCTGTGGTTTCAGTTTTAAGGTGGCCTACCCTTTACACCTCCTTTCTACTTCTACCTTTTTTCCTTGCTTTTTTCACTGTTTCTGAGCAGCTGAATTCCAGGGATAGCAAGCCATGTGTCTTCCGAATTATCTGTTCTTTGTTTAGTTTTGTATTTTTTAATGGTCCCTGCAAGCTAAGGTTTAGACGTGAATTATCTCTCTGTTCCTAACGAATTATATACTCTTTTAATCACATTTTAATTACTTTGAAGACCTAGTAAACAAATCACAAAGAAACACGCGCGAGTCCAGTGAAAAATAATGGGATTCAAGGATGCAAAACAGCTGACGAAGTCTTTCCATAAATACACACGACATTACCTAAAAAGTTCTGGTCACATGGTGAGTACAAGACCTTGAGTTTCACAACAGAGGGTGACAGCAAGAATGTGTTATCTCCTGCAAAAAGCACATGGGCCCTTCTTTTTTAATGTTTTGATCTAAAGAGGTTCTCTCTGCCTCTGTCAAAAGGACCCTCTGTAACAGTGACAGAAAACACTTTTAAGTTCACATAAAGCTCATTGCCTGCCAAGTGTATTTTGGACACCTTTAAAACGAACAGATGTGCTACTCCACAGGAACAGAATGACCACAACCAACTCACCATTCGCTTTCTAGTCACCAAATCCTAAACCAGAAAAAGCATGAGGATGAGCTCATACCAGCTGCAACCACAAATACTGATGCTTTCCCAAACAAGGATTAATTTGTCTTGACAAGTGTAAAAAGTTTTGTAGTCAAGCAGTGCCCTGGGTTCCACTTAGCACACTGTTCCTTACTAGTGGTCTCCTTACAACCACCACCACAAGTAAATGCTCCTGCTGACAGCAGCAGCAAAACTGCATCCTGATGTCAGAACCAGCCGTGCAGCACAGATTCTCAGGGGCGCATCTCCTGCTCCCCATAATGGCACGAGGAGCTAGCAGCAGCATGCCAGGACAGTGCGTCACCTGGCTCCTTGGCCCTACACACCAAGTTTCGGGAAAGCAAAGGCATCCCACGCGGGATACCCCTGCGAAGAAAGCAAAGACTTGAGGGAGAGAAGGGGGAAACTCCTTCCCCAGCAGATGTTTCTCGCTGTTGACCTTGTGCAGTGCCAGAACCCCGACAAGTGCGCTGTAGCACTCAGTCTGACCTAGGCAAGCGTTGCTGGCACGGACCATTTTTAAATTTATTTCTGTGTTTTCAATCCACAGCCAAGGAAGGGCTCGGTGCCCAGCAGGGCCGACAGGAGCAGTAACCGGCCGTTCCCAAAATAAGACCCGAGGTCTTTGGGCTGAAGCCGAGCAAGAGCAGAACGTTCTTCAGGCAGAAACGCCGCCAGCCGCTGCAGCACCGCCGAGGCCGCCTCGCCTTTGCCCCAGGCACCAGCGGCCCCGCGGGGACCGGGCCGCCCCCCGCCTGCCCCCGCCAGGCCCGGGCCCGCTCCTCGGCCCGAAGCCCCGGCCGGACCCTGCCCTTCCCCTTCCCAACTCCACCGCAAGCCCCAGGGCCCCGCAGAGGCCCCGAGCCGCCTCACCAGCGCCGCCCCCCTCGCCCCGCGGTCCCGGCGAGCCGCCAGGGCAGCCCCCCGAGCGCGGCGGGCNCCGTGGGCTGGGCCTGCGGGCAGCGGCCGGTGCCGCGGCAGCCCCCGGAGCGAAGCAAAGGTGATTAAAGAGCAAATGGAGCCCCTGCGGGCCCGAGGCCGGGGTGGGGGGGTAAGGGGGGGGTGCGGCCTGAGACGCAGCGGGGAAGCGGTGTCCTTTGCTCCGGGCCACTTCCACTTACGGGTGACCCCAGGCAGGGAAAACTCAGTCTCCATTTCAGCAGTTTTGCTGCAGAAGGCGCTTGCTAGCTCCAGGGTTGCTAAGTACCACATAAGCAGGTCACTATTATTTTTGCTTCCTACACCGGTAGCCGGCATGGCTAAAAAGCCAGCCCAGGGTTTCTATCCAAGCCAGTGTAATTAAAGATGCTAATTTCTCCGCCACCCCAGAACCACGTGTGGCCTCAGGTCGCTCGAGTTAAGCCTGGAGTGAAGCTGAATATCTATTTTATCCGTCAGCCCAAGCAGGACCCCCTTTCCAGCAGGCCGTGCTCCTGGCTGCTGCCTTCCCGGCTTCACCTGCACCCGCGCTCCGGCTGCTGGGCCGCAGTGCCAAGCCAGCTGCAAAGCACCCGGCATCAAAAGGGAGTAATCCTGAAGGTGTAATTTTGTGTACGCTCAGAGCTGGCGTAAAATGGCACCGGCACACACAGCCCTGCCCTCTCTGCCCTTCCCCTGGCTGTGGGTTTTCCCCCCTTGGAAGAACACACGCTGCCATGCCAGGAGCCAGATCAAGGGAAATAAATGCTTGTTTCAATGCAGATCACTTACTGTATTCAAAGCAGTATGCAAATATGAGCCAGTCTTTATTACTGTGTCCTTGTTAATACACATACATAAGATGACTCAGTTGTAAGTATTTGTTGCCTGGCTGAAAGATGTATCTGGAAATACATCTTCTCCACCTTTATTAAAGCTGTTTTTCAACGCAACTGTCAACACAAATGTCCTGAAGTTGGTCTGGTTGACTAAATATTATGATTGAATATGTAGAGGATTTCAATTAATCGTACATTTGGAAAAACAAAATCTTGGCACTCTGAACAGATATTTTAAATTTTTGTATTGTTAAGAGAATCCTGTGAGAATATGAAATATTCTAGTCCCAGGTGGCAATATCTCTGTACAGCAGAAGGATTCATTCCCTTATTACGATGCTCCCAGTATAAACAGAAATACTGCAACAGGCGGGCTTGCCTGTTATTTTTCCCCCTGGGTTCACAGAGGAGAGATTTTTCCAGTAGGATTCAGTCCTCGGTACCGAGTTAGAAATCTGTGTGAGTGAAGCAGCTCTCACCAGGTCCTGCTCCAAGGCCTTGTCCCCTTTGGAGCAGAGCAATGCCCAGACACATCCCGGCTAGCTCTGAAGCAGAGGAGAGCGATGGTGGTGGGAAGCTCGTTGTTTTCTAGGTAACATATTGCCACCTAGCAGCACTCAGCGAAAGTAGCACAAACCTGACCTTCAGTCCCACAAACAGTTTGCCTCACTTTTGATTTTACTGCATTATATCATATACAACATAATGACAAGAATAGGATATGCTAAGACTGCAGAATGAGGACTGTAGGAAAACAAACAGACAAATGGGGTCCTTTTTGAAAACAGACACTAAAGACCCCTTACAGACTGTAACTTCCAGCAGGATGGTAACACTAATTCCTGCATGTTTGACTGTACAAGAAGAAGAAACAAAAAGACAAAAAAAGAAAAATATGTACAGTTGTGCAGTTTCTCATCCTTATTCATGCAAATGAGCCCATTGATTTCAGTAACGCTTTCTCCTCGCATTGCTAAAGCTCTACTGCCCTAAGACAGTCAGCTCACCACCTGAATTATTTAGTATGTTCCCATTCCCCATCACTGACCCAGAAGCTGGCGACGGTGTACTGGCTAAAAGAGTAACGCCCGACTCTTGGATCCAAGACTGTCAGACTGAAATATTGAATTCCGATAGATACAGAGCTCCCTGGTGCTATTTTTAGAACCTCTTTTCAGAGCCATGGAACCAACTGATGACAGATCTGGGATTAGATCTCAGGAATTATTGAGTAATAACCAACAGATAACCCCACAGTCAGTTCATAAAGGATTCCTTGTCTGTAATTTTTAGGAGGCAAATGTCATCAACTCTGTGTGGAACAGACTAAAGGATGACCTGATGCATATGCCAAAGACTGCATCCACAAAAATTATGTGTCCTATTTGTAAATTTCTGAAATCTTTCTAAAATTTAGATTTCTGGATCCAAAAATCATGACACTCGCTTTCTCCTCACCGCCTAGCCCTGGAGGCTCCCAAATCCCATTGGTGCCTGGCAGCTGTGATTCATGGGAAGAGAGAATTTATATCAGGCTACCTAACCAGACTACCACCCCAGCTGCCTGTCCTGTCCCCACTGTGGATATCTGAAATACCGCTGAGCTGCTGCAGCTTTCTAAATGCAGCCACGCAGCCCCAAATTTGGCTTGATTTCGTTAGGCAAGGGCTGGCTGGGGACAGGGCAATCACCATGCATACCTCAGGACTGCAACCTTATCAGGCACTTGTTTGTCAGCTCGTCGTCTCACGAATCTAAAGCTGCCAGTGCACAACACTCGGGTTATTTCCCACACAAGATTCAGCCACTGGCCACGTCCACAAAGGGCTCAGCTCTTCCCAGGTAGCTCCATACCCATCCCACCAGGACGTGTTGATTTGATGTTCTCCACCCATGTTGGTTAAGGGTCTCCTCCTGCGGGCCCTGTGAGAACCAGCAGAGCTGACCCCGCGCTCCACCAAGACATGGCTGGAAGAAGAGGCAAAGAAACGCCCGCCTCTTGTAGCGTGGCACAGGAGGATGTCACCCAGCTGGTGGCTTTTCTTCTGCCCAAGAAAATCAGCTCGTTTCTCTGAGGAAGGTGCTCCCATCAGCAGGCTGGTGTGTGTTGTGGGGAAACTGAGAAAGGAGCCCAGGCCTCCGTGCCAAAAGCTGTTTCACTTGAAATATAATGAAATATTGATCAAGCCAGAGAGCAGGAGAGAGGTTCAGCGTGGCCACAGCTTGGTGTTTGCTCAGTCTCTCAGTGACCCGGCAAATATTGATATATTTAAACATTAATAGCTACTTAAGTTACTGCATGCAATATAGAGCAGTTTGAACAGGGAGGGTAAAGCATGTTCTTGCTCAGCAAAGTCCTCCGTCTGGTTACAGCTCACCACTGGAAGGGTGGGCGCAGTCCAGCTGGTGCCAAAACAGCCAGCAGGCTCCTGCCATGTGGTCCCACCTTTCATTTTACCACACTGTCATTTGATTGGACATTAATTTTCTGGCAGGAAACGTATACAGTACAAAAGTATGCTTGTGTGTGGTTTACCTTCCTATACAACATAAGATCTTATTTCACAAGACTGCTCAATTCATAGTGCAGCTTAAAATAACAGCTCATCTCTGCTGACGGGTGGTGGTCCCACAATTCTTCCTCCTCCTCCCTCAGCATGAGGACTGAGGGCGACTGCACGGTGAGCCGGTTGAGCTCACCCATCTGGCAGAAAACTGCTTTAGCACATTCCAGGGCTAAGGAACTGAACCAGCCTGGCTTGCTACCAGGTGAGCTGACACAAAACAGAGGGAAGAAGGTGGAGGAAACCGTAGGAGGAAGCCCATCTTTTTTTTTTTTTTCTTTTTTAAAGTTCATTTTTAGCAGCACTGAAGCATCAAATGGGTTTGGTTGTATTATTCTTCCTGACTTTCCCCGTGGTGCTCGGGGCATTGCCAGTTTGAGGAGAGGGAACAGGTTAGAAGTATGCGGCCCAGGGCAAAGCTGAGAGGTGCATGAGCAGGTGCCCCTCTTTTGAGGGAAGAGCCAGTCCCTGGGTCAGGCTAATTGCACTGGAAACTCCATCCTAAATCCCTTTGAAGATCCGGCTGTGTTTCCCCCCGCAACTTCCTCAGTTCTCTCTCTCCACTTCGTTTTGTAAAACTTTCAGGAAAAAGAGGCATCGTGCCTTTTTCTCCAAGAGCATTTGAATCACACAGAAGTAGGCCAGGTGATAATTGCACAGCACATTGTAGTGCTGCTTAAATGTCAGCTGTTAATTAAAAGCCTCTCCTGAAAATGGGCCATTAATTAGGGCGAATGCAGCCGTTTTTTATGGGTTCTGACTACCCAGTGACTAAAAGCATTATTTCAACATCGGTATTGGAATTGTTCGGTTTTATTCGTCTGAGGTGTGTTTACTATTTAAAGAAAAACAACTGAAAAAAATTATAACTCCCTGAACTTATTGTTCTTTCTTTAAAAAGAGTTTAAAGGAAATATCCTGGCACAAGAATATTCACAGGCACACAGATTGCAATAGGGAACATTTCAGTATTGGGTCCAGATGTCTCTGGCAGTTGTATAGCCTTGGTAGGAATGCTGAAATGCTGTAGATAACTAAAGTACAGCTCTGACCTGTGGAAACAGCCTGTCGTGGCACTTCACTCGTGTCTTTCTGTTCTTAGGAAAATGGCACTATATGCATGAATAACGTTACGCAGACACGAAAATGCTTGCTAAATCAGGGGCAGAAAGTCAAGCATGTGCTTCCTCTGAAACTTCTCTAAAGCACCGGGAATTGTCAGGGAGAATCATCACGTTGATAAAGGATCTAAGTGTTTGAGACTAAAGAGATACACGTATCCCCGAGCACTGCAGCTTAACCGTCTTGCTTTTTGTCTCTTTGGCCTGGATTCAGCAAAGCAATTAAGCCCCCTAAATAGTGCCATTGATTTCAGTGACACATAAGCACTTTGCTGAATCAGGTCCGCTCTGCCTGCCAAACCGCATTCCTTCTTGCCTCGCAGTCTATTACAGATTTTGGACGAGCAGTTCCAGTTGTTATCGGTAGCTGTAACGTGAAATCGTGCTAGATGGTGGCGCTTTTATGCCCAGATACCTGTGCAGGAGGTCCAGCTGCGAGAAACCACGCAGAGAGCATCTGGTTGAAGATTTCAGCCTTTCCACCAAGCGCGGTTAAGCGCACCCCCCCACCCCCCGGACACCAATAATTCCATTTACAGCAAGATCTTTATCAACGGAGCAGCCAAACCTCCCCAGCTAAAGCAAAGACAAGCCCTCGAAGCTGGGTTGATCCCTTAAAATCCGGCCCGGGAGGAGAAGCCCCTGTGCCGGCCGCGCGTGGGTGCGCGCAGTTCCCGCGGGGGCCGGGAGGTGGCGGGGAGCGGGTCCCCTGGCAGAAACACTAATTCGACGCCGGTTTTGTTTCATAGATGGTTCTAATTCCCCTTTTTCACGTGAAGAGGTGGGAATTGGTTCCGCGTGAAATGGAAAATGCTGTGATGTGAGGTGAGGGGTTGTCGCTAAACGAGAAGAACTGGAATATTTTTCGGTCCTTTTTTTTTTTTTTTAAAGTTAACGTTATTCCCTGCTTTTGTCTGCCTTTTCATGGTTTCTAATTCTTCTTTTCTGGTCATCATCGCTATTTTCTGCTCATCATATTTTTCTAGTTCACACTTTACAGAGAAAGAAAAAATCGTGAGGCTTGAGCGGCGGCAGGAGCTGCGGAGCATTTCTCTTTAAAAGCAGAGGTGGTTTTATTTTTCTAAAGTATGCATTATGTAAGTGTAGCGCTTCCCCAGCTGAATTATTTCAAAAGGCGGATAATGAGGTTCTCGGCCGGGTCGAGGCAGAGCAGCCTGCTGAATCCTATGACCCCACTTTCATGGGAAAGCTGACCAGCTTAGAGCTTATCTTGTAATAGAGCACGTTAAATAGAAACACAAAGCATGGAAAAATAGTGGTAGAAAAGGTAATTAATAAATAGAATCTATCACCAGAGATTTCATGGTATTAAATCTAGACATTTGAACAGTATTAAAGAACTGCTAATGGCTGCAATCGTGTCTCTGAAGTAGTTAATTTAGTAATAAATTCATTTATACCTACATGTCAATACTTTTTTAATATTGTAAAATGCTGGATTTGTATACATTTTTTGTTTGTTTTTCACAGGAAAAAAAAGATTTTGAATATACTGTTCTTAAAGCCTTTAAAGGTTAGCCAGGGCCTGCACTTTTCCTCCTTTGAAAGTATAGTCCTGTACAGGCCTAATGTTCTAACCCATCACTCTTTTTACAGTGTCAAAATTTACTGCTTTTTTTGGTTTAATTCGAAGCTAAAACTAAATGCAGAGAGGTTTGGAAGCAAAATAAACCTCTCGAGGTTCCTGTTGTGTTCCTGGTGCTTCCTGTGCTGACCCATTTTTCCCTGTGAACAGCTGACAACTGGACAAACAATGTACAAAATCGCAGTTAACTTTTTTTTAAAATAATTTCAGCCTAAAATAACACCTAACATGAATAACACTGGCATATGAATATCCTGACTTAGCCTGTCATTCTCGCTATGTTTTCACTAGCAGTGCAGTTAAACCTTATTTTACTTAAGTCGATCTAGATAGGTGTATGTTGCCAGGTGGCCTAAAGCAACAGGGGTACAAAATCCCTGGACTATCAAAGGTAACCAGGGGACGGCAGGCTGGAGTCAGCCTGAGTATAAATTCGTATGATCTGTGTCCCTGAGGCAGGGTTGCTCCTGCTTGCGTTGGTTGTGCATAATCTGGTGGTATATTCAGACAGCTTTATTTCAGGATGCTGCAGAGGAGGCTATCTGAAAATATGACCAGCCTATCCTGACAAGAAAGGGCATACAGTAATGAAAAGATCACTTCATGGATTTTATCATCTCTCTTTATTGTCTTGTGGATAAAACAGGATTTAAAATACGAACAGAAAGCCTGAATCTTCACAAAATGCTTTTCTGTCTTCCTGGTGCTTAAACAACATGTACTTACTGGTAATATACCAAGAAAACAAATTTTACAAGCTTACAACTGCTCAATCGAGTGAATAAATCGCAATTAATAATTTATTGCCTCTTGTTCTTCCAGTGGTGCCCAGTGATAGGATAAGAGGCAATGGGTACAAACTCGAATATAGGAAGTTCCATTTCAACATGAGGAGGAACTTCTTTCCTTTGAGGGTGGCAGAGCACTGGAACAGGCTGTCCAGAGAGGTGGTGGAGTCTCTGACTCTGGAGACATTCCAAACCCGCCTGGATGCCATCCTGTGCAACCTGCTGTAGGTGGATCTGCTCTGGCAGGGGGGTTGGACCAGGTGATCTCTAGAGGTCCCTTCCAACCCTTAACATTCTGTGATTTAATGCAGACAAGTTTATTTTTCTACTCCTGTAAAGCTGGTGTTGAGGTACCGTGTCATCCTTTCCAAAGGTGTTTAGGATTTGTGTTGGTTTTCCCTCCACACTTGTTAGCCTGGCATTACGTGGAGGCTGGGTTGGCTGGGAGGCACAGTGCTGAGCACAGACCTCGCTGCGGTTTCACAGGAAGGCAGGGGAGCTACGTGAGCTGGCAGAGGGGGATGCTCTGTCCAAGGGGTTGAGCTAACATCTCTGCCGAGAGCGAGCAAACATTCCTCCTCGATGAAGACAACGGGCACTGGCAAGGGGAGCCTCCTGCCTTCTTGCCATTTACCTTCCCTTCCCCTTCGGCAGAGTGACAGATGGATGGCTAGACAGACAGACATCCTTTATAGAGTGTTTTGTAACACTAGCTATTGGCATTATTATTCATCAAATGTGATCAGACATTTGTGGCCATATATATTTTAGCAGCTTCTAATCTGGCACACTGTGCAGCATTCCGTTCGCTGCTTCCTCATCCAAGCAGGAAGAGATGGGTAGGGAGCATAATCACATCTTTGAAAAGAAAGAACTGCAAACAAAAATGAATCTTTCTACAGCCTTGGCACAAAGATGCTGCATGGAGAATTAGCCTCATCTCAAGCCCTGGGTGGTTAAAACTCTGCCTGGGGACCCGGCACCCAACCTGCCTGCAACTGCTTGGGAGCCTCAGAGCAGCTGCCGTGCTCTAAACGTCACTGAGGGAGGATTGAGGGACACCCAGGAAAAAAGTGAACCAGAAACTCAGTCAGGATCCAGTGCATGAGAAGCTCTGTCTGTCAGGTGCCAGGTGACACAGCAAGGGCAGAGACCCCCATAAGAAGCATGAGCGCTCCCACGTAGTTACGCCGCTCCCACAGCACTTCAGTCCCTTGCTCTGTCGCTCTGTGGTGCACCACAGCTGCTTGTCGAACAGCTACACCACCACGGCCCAACCAAGTAGAAGAGAGGCCAAAATTCTGCCTTAAATGCATGTGATAACAGATCTTTGAGATGACGGTGGAAAAAGTGTTCCGCTCAAAACACAGCGGTAGCTGGCAGATCCCGTCTCCCAGTGGGCTGCAGTGCAGCTGACTGGTGGCTCCTCGCAGTGGTGCCTGGCTCCTGCTATGGCCCAGGCTCATGCAGAGCCAGGAGCTGAGCCATTGCTTCTCACAAGGTTTCTCAGAATGAAAAGAGAAGTTCAGAGATGAAGTTTCTTTTCCATGCTGTTATTAAAAATCTGTCCTGCCATGACTTGTAAAGCCTTTGTCAATACAAATTATTGATGCAAATAAGCTCTTCCATACTAGAAGTTGTAAGGCGGGTTTATTGGTCTAGGAACAGAAGCCACCATTTATTTTAAGAGACCTTTTTTCCAGGATCCTAGTTGTCAAACACAACAAATAAAAAGTAGAAAACAGTAGAAATGATTCTGCAAAATTTTCTCGGCATTAGCGACTGTGTGAGCTAATTCCTCTTCCTACCATGACCTGCTACCATGGATCAGCCTGGTTCTTCCCAGGACCCTTATATACTACCGTGCCTCTACTCTGCTGCATTGCTTTTGAAGTGGAATCAATACTGTTTCAAACAGCACTGAAATTCCATCTTAATCTACTAAATCGTAATGTATGTTTAAGGCTGTAAGGTGAGAGAAGATGAAGGACCACAGCAATTCATCACCCCGTGCACTCCAAGCCTAGGAGACTCTGTACTGGGACTGACTGGGCAGTTTTTTCTGTGATCAAGAAAAGGAGATGTGCATTCCTATGGATTTGTGTCTGCCTGGTGGCTCATCTAGCTCCTCTGCAGCAACCCAATATTCCCCATAGGGCACCCCAAGGCAGAGGCAGCACACCCCAGCATGCACTGCCAGAACGAGGGAATAATGGTTATTTTGCTTAACTTTGTCTTAAAGGGGAATTAATTTGAATTCCCCTTCCCCCATGAGGTGATTTACATAAAACTTTCAGAAATCTGGATACCTCTGGGGACCTGGACACCTCTGTCAGACTTGGCTGACATAAAGTAAAGGATTCAGAAACTCTAAGGGGCGTGGCTGATGCACTGACAGCATAATCCCATAAAACTGTTTTCAGACTAAAAAATCATGGTAGTAAATGAGATATTCACACATACATTGTGTTTCTTATTGTATTCTTTGGAGTCATTATGATAATTTGGATAACATTTTTGAGACTGCTAAAGAAAGACTAAAAATTAACTTTAAAAAAATTAAACATGGATATTCTCACATAATTATTTGATTTATGTTTGGCAATTTAAACTGGCAAAATTCCTTGGAAATAAAATCATTGAGTAGGTAAGGGTAAGTGCGCATTAGAGTTTGCCTACTTCTAACAGATGCTGTAGATTCAGGGAAATCTTGGTGGCCAAGCACCTTCTTCCCTATTTTACAGGTAAGGATTTTCACTGGGAGGGGTTTCTTTTGGACTGACATCCTTGCTGGCGGCCCCTGTGGCTGCTGTCTTGCAGTCGGGTAGAGGGACAAATGCTCACAGCCTCCAGGGCTTCCTGCTTGCAGTGTCTGGTGCTGTGAGAGTAGGTCAGCAGTAAGGGTGGACCTGGCAGCTTTCAAAGAAGGGGAAGCCTTGGAGAAATTTACTTTATGTCTTTTTTGCCCCATCTCTACCCCTTCTCGCTAACTGATTTAATTATGGCATTAGTTTTTCTCCTGGCTCCTGCAGTAAAGGAGGTTTGTCTATCTTTGCTTCCATTTTGAAACATAAAGATGCTTTTGTAAGATCCCACCTGGGCAGATGGCTGCTGCTAGGCTTAGTGCTTCAGCAAGTGAACACAAATTATCAGATTACCTGCTTACATCAGCCTCTGAACATACATGCATTTGAATACATTACTTGATTACAGCATAATGGCTTCAGAGCTAATCAGGATGCAGGAAGAGAAGCAGGGCTGAGGACTGGGGCCCACTACCACCTCTCAGTACTCATCGGACTGGGCTACAGACTTGTGTTCATGATGTGCTCGGCTAAAGAGACCACTGACCAAGGCTGCAGGGACTAGAGACATTGCATTAATAGACTTTCCCCACATTTGGTAGCAGTGCTGCAGCAGTTTATATAGTACCCTACCTTCCTCTCGGAGCTCACTCCTAACCCAGTGGTTCTTCCATCATGTTGGCACAAAGGTTTGTGTGTCCGGATTATGAACCGAAGCGGTGTTTTGGTTTGGCTGAAAAGTGGCACAGCCAAGGAAATGAAAGTTGACTTTCAGACAGTTCTGTGATGTAGTTCACTGCATGGCTCTACAAGGAGTTGTGTCAGGCACAACGAAGGAGGGAAGGGCGGTGTAGGAACAAGAGGTCAAGGTGAGAAGGAAGGAAGGGCCACTTCAGCAAGCATTGCTGCAGAATAAAGGTCCACAGAGCCACAATCCAGGCTGCTTTAGCAGAAATGAGTATTTCTGATCATTCCTGCACCAAGTATTATCTCCTGCTTCAATATAGTATACAGTGCTTCAATACACTAGCCCTTCTTGGCAGCTTTTCTATCTTTTTAAAAATAAAGTAAGCTTCAACAATAATGTAGTATGTCTGTTACGTTGACACGACATAGCCAAGGCATACGGCTGAGCTATCATAACAGCTTGTTGATCAGAATAAATGTACCATTTCCTGCTTTCTCTGTTGCCCAGTATGTTAATGTCTTTTTGACATTTCATCTGCATTGCCCCGTGTTTTGAGATCCCTTTCTGGATCCAGTCAGTGTGAGACGTGGAGCCACATGTACCTTACAGCAGTTCATGTCAGGGAAAACTCCACTTTTTCCTACAAGCGATCAGACATGCCAGATACTAGCACTGTTTCTGGTAAATATAGCTTTCCTCTGACACCAGACTTACACACATAAGGCCTGTGCTCCATCATAGGGCTGCACGCGTACCTGCCACCTGCAAGCAGAATGAGCTCAGAGAACAAATTTATTGTTGTAACATGGTCATCTGCCCAAGATATTCAGGGCTCCCTGACACACTTTCCCAGATTTTATAGCTCCTGTGATATGGGTAGCTTAAGGACTTCAGCTGCCTTTTCTGACCCTCTCAGAAACACAATGGCAATGTGGGAGCCTGCAACCTGGAGTTTTCATCCTCTCTTAGTAATAACATTTATTCTTTCCAAGAGGGCTGCTCCTCTGTTCTTGCCTTATAAAGTCAAGGCAGGAAGGAACAAGGAGCAACGCATTAATAACAATGGCAAGTTTATATAGTGAAGACAGAAGGGAAGTGTCAGGAGAGTAACAAAAGAGAGGAGAAGGGGAAGAAGATGGGTGAGGTCTGGTGCACAGAGACCTTACTTGGCCTCACCAAGACAGGCGCCAATCAAATCTATTTGCAAAGACAGCGTTGATGGGTCAGTGCTCTTGACACGAAGCAGAAGGATCCCTTGCAGTGGCCGTGCTTTTTGAGCTTTGCAGCTGCTGGGCTTGTGCTAATAGGTAAACACTGTCTGTGTCGTATATCAATGCCCAGGTGTCATCCGGTCTGGGATGGCTGTATGACACAGGTCATAATCCATTTACTGAGGCTTGGGTGAGAAAACCAGGATGAATTTCTTTAGTATGTAACACTTAATGATGACACACCTGGAGAAGAAACCAGGAAGCAATCTGTGTTATAAATAGGTAGGTAGGTAGGTAAACAGATAGACAGACAGACAGACAGATGTGTGTGTATGTATACAAGTGATACTGGTCCAGTTTGACCTCACCATGCTCTTTGAAAGAGTGGCGTATTGTGATAATCTGGAGGTACCTACTCTACACAGCCTTACCTTGGCATAAAAGAGGAATGATAGTTTTAGCAGAGGACCCCAGTCTGAGACCTCTTTTTTGATTTTAGGGTGAATGCTGAGAGGAGACACAGAATTATTGTCCAAGCATGTCCTTCAGCCTCAGGTTCAGGGGTTGCACTGAGTTTCTAGAGGAAAATACGATGTGGTGCTCCACTGAGTCCCAAGGACACGAAGGTCGTAGAAACAGTGCGACTCACAGCAACATGTACCATGCAGCTGGGTCTCAGACTCAGCCTCCGTTTGCTCCATCACAGGGGTACAATTGCGCCGTCCGTTCCGGGCGAGAGTTGCTGCACCCATGGCAGACTGGGGGAGAGCTTCCAGTGCAGCACCCCGCAGCTCCCTGAGGCCAGAGGCAGAGGCTGATGCTCCTGCTGCCACCTTTGGGTCTGGGACAACCCCTGGGAGTGCTTTGCTCTAAAACAAATAATGGAGGAGCTGATGGTTGTTTTAGCATTTTCTCCAGATTAAACAATAACAATTGTTATTAATTAGTAATAGCGGTTTTATGCATTCCTGCAGTAACAGAGCTATACCTTAACAAAACTGAATGGAAATACAGTTTTCCTACAAAAATAAATCAATCCAAATTCTCTGTAGGGTCAGACACATGGGGAAACCCAATGTCTACAGCAGGACAGAGGAACATGGGACATCATAGCTGGCATTTTGATGATGTTAATGATACAACTCCAGGGAAGGCAACACAGCAATCAATATGCGTTTCAGTTTGGCCTGGTATTCACAAGACAGAGTTGACTTCAAGAAGGAAATTGAGGAAACTTGAGGAAATGGCCTCGAAGTTGTTTCAGGGGAGGTTTAGGTTGGATATTAGGAAAAACTTCTTTACCGAAAGGGTTATCAAGCATTGGAACAGGCTGCCCAGGGAGGTGGTGGAATCGCCGTCCCTGGACGCATTTAAAAGACGGGTAGACGTGGTGCTGAGGGACATGGTTTAGGGGTGGTTTTGGCATAGGTTTATGGTTGGACTCGAAGGTTTCTTCCAACCCAAGTGATTCTATAATTCTATGAAATAACGAAGCTTTGCACCTGAGGCTTACCACAGAGTAGAGACCTCAGGAGTTGTGGCTTCTTGATAGGAAAGCACCTCAGCTCTTCATTTACTGCTGTCTTCACCTAGCTGTGTGGCATGGACATGCTTTCTACAGTGGAGGTGCCGGAGTAATTACGCTGTGAGGGAGGCTCTTGGGTACAGGTGAGGGTGAGGAGGCGAGGCAGGCAGCCCGCGCTTGCAGCACTCATCTGCACCAGGGGAAGCTCACAGGAGCCATGCTTGTGTATAATACACATCTTGGCTCAGTTTTGTCGACCAGGTGCCCACACCAGGAGGAGGTAGCTTCAGGACAGCAGAGAAAACGCCATGATGTGAAAACCAATGTGAACCAGTTAATGCCAGGTGAGAAACCTTTCATGTTTTCAAGTGAGAAAATAGACACCCATCTTTTAAGTGCAGGGATGGAGTGGGGAATCAACCGTGGGAACAAATGCCAAGAGAACTAGTGAGGGTTTTAGCTCTTGGTGTGAGTTTGACACAAATGTCTTCCAATCAAATTCCCAAACAACTATGCTTACTGTAGGAATAAACTGGTGAAATGCAATGCTGTGTTTTGTTCAAGCGGTCAGATAAGATGGTTCCCAGTCTGTCCTGGCCTCAGAGTTTAAAAATCAGTGTCCAGTACTGAGTACCATCTTGAGTGCACTGTGTTACCTGTGTTACAGAAGGTGAAATGCTCCTTGGGGATAAAAACAACCATTTTAAAAGCATCAGAGTAGGCAGGGAATGTATGATGATACAATCTAAACTTCAGTCAATGGTGTCCCACACTACAAAATGTGACTGTCCTACAAAGTGCATGTGCAGCTGTGGCAGCCAGAGTGGGAACTGCCAGTTGTTTCTCTGTAATCCAATAATCTAGTATCACACTCCCCAGCTGGCCTGGCTCCACTCCTGCCCTCACAGGCAGGCAGCATAAGTTACATCACCATAATTATAAAATGGCCTGGACACACTCATCAGACAGAGGCAGATATGTGTCCAGCTCACTGTGATATAATCCAACACATGCTCCATGAAACATTTTCAGCTGTCTTGTAGGAGACTGTTTTCCAGTCCTGTTGTGGGAAGGAATCAGCCACCTTCTGGCTATGAGCTGCTTTTGCAAGGTGCTGTATAGAAGAGGTGACCAGCTCTGATGCATAGCACAGGGAAAGTGGTGCTGTATAACCCTGCCGAAGCTGGCTTTTATTAAAGACTTGGAAAACGACCTTGGTTTGAGCGGTTGGTTCCACCACCCAAGACTTGGCTTTTTCCTTAGTGATCCAGCTCCTCATGGTGCTAAGCAATTTGACCAGAGAATGTGACCAAAGAGCCAATTTTCTAACTTTTAATGCAGAACACATATCTCTCTCATTTTAAGCTGAGGGTTTCCAAGCTGCCATGTTAAGACCAAATCCCAGCCCCTCTGTGTCTGCAGCTGTATTTGATTAACGGCCTGAGACTTCCACTAACACACAGCAGCTACAAAGCACGTTGCAGGTTTATGGCCCCTGTATACCTGTGGTGCTACAAAACAGATGCAGCAGACCCATGGATCTGACCAACACGGTAACCAAATATTCGGCAACCTGTGTAGGAACAAATGGGAGAGTGTAAGAACAGTTGACGGTGGGTAGGGTTTTGTGGGGGAACTGAGGAAAAAATATCCTGAAGTGGAAAAGACTGATGATATTTTGAAATTGCTCATCATGAAGTTCAGTTATTGCTCTGCATATCTGTGCCAGGGGATACTCTATTCTCTTCCACACAGTTACCAGGGAAATTAAAAAGGAGGTTGCTGCTATTTCAAGACTTGGAATGAAAAATAAAAGTGCTGGTTTGGTGCAGCAGAGTGAATTTACAGGGAGTGTCCAGGCCAGGCTGTTGAAACAGACTGAGAAGTGCACATGGGCCTTTCTTTTTCATGTCAAAAGCAGACTTAGGCTCTGATTTTCCAAGCAGGAAAAACTGTCGTGGAGGTATGTGCCCCTTACCTTGCCTGCAGTAGGGAGCGAAAGAAGTTGAATGTGCAGCTACTATTTAATGAAGCACAGCTCTGCCTTAGTTAAGGGTGTTGCAAAGACTTTAATGGCAGGAGTGCTTTTCTGCTGTTAAATTACTGCTGTGCCTCATTTGTAACTCCTGGTAGTTACTCTGGCAGCTGCACACTGGTACGAGAAGGTTGCAAAGAGAGGCTGAATGCTGCTCAAGGGGCTCGAAGATGTGCTGCAGCTGAAGGAAGAACCAGAGCTTCAAACAGGAATTTCTGTGACGTGACCCAAGAGTGTTCCCTCCTTCTCCAGGAAGTCTGGTTTCTTTTTTGTCATGAACTTAAAAAAGCTCAAGTGTATATTGACGCAGAGATCTGGCATTAAACAATGAGGAGAAATGTGGAGAAGCAGAGTTATTTGCTATACACACCTATTACACCAAGTCACTACAGGAAGAGCAGTGGCAAGCAAAGCCCTCCCCTAAGTTATATTTTGATAACTTCATCGAATTAATGACATGGTATTACATCCTGAAATTCACTTGCAGTTCCTCTGTTCCTCTTGTGCTCTGCAATGGCACATGAAAAACGCATCCCCTGCCATTGCTGCTCCGAGTCAGAGGAATGAGCGATCTCCTATGAGGAACCTGTACCTTCATTGCATTGACAGCGTATCAAAGAGAACGAGAATCAATGAGAAGACCTCAGTGAGCTCCAGAGCATCTATTCAAACCAACAGCAGGGGTCAGGGTAAAGTAGAACAGGATGTTGATCAGATACTGCTGAGGAGCACCTCTGTGCTGGGGGGACACACGCTACCATCACTGACTCCAGTAATCACTGGGGCAGCGTGGAGTTAAATGGTGTCACTGGAAGAGCATAAGAGTACAACAGCCTCTCAGCAGAGCCCAGCCCTGTTCTGTCAGGACACACACCACAGGGTCGCCGATGTCATTGCTGTACCTTGAGCTGTGTCACTGCTGTACCCTGAACCCACAACAGAAGTGACCGAAGTCATCTCTGAATGCTGCTTCAGACCTCTGCTGTCCTCCTCCCTCTGCCTGCTACAAATGAAACACGAGGGTTTGTGTCTGATGGATTTGCAAAATATTTACCGTAAACATCACAAATTGTGATTTTTGTGAGAAATGCCACAAGGGGGAAGAATCGTATTATTTAGAGGCCAGCATTCCCTTAAAGCATTTGGTTTGTTCAGTCAAAACTGAGATTGCTCTACATACCCTTTGTTGGGTGAGGCAGGGAGGGACAGAGGAGAAAGGATAGAGTCAAGAGAATCTCTAAGACCCAAGGAAGCTCAAACTCTTCAAACAGGTCTGGTTTTGTACCCAGACTGGGCAAACTGGAGTTTTGCATTATGTTGGTGAAAAAAACCCCCTTTCTCTGGCCCATGCAAAATTTATCCCTTTCAGAACCAGGCATAGATTGGCTTTTAGCCAAACTGCTTTTGCTTAAAATTTCTTGAATCTGTTCAACAGAAGATTATAAGGGTTCAATTTAACAGGTTGCTGAGCTCTGCAGCTGATATTTCTTCCTCTGTTTTTAATTATATATTGCAGAAAGCAGCCCTGATAAGGTTGACAGAGACACCCCATGGCAACATGGCTAGTCAAAGTGCCTGTAGGCTCACTGGGTATGATACTCCTTTTAAAAAGTTGGGCTTTTTTCCCCCTCATCATTCTAAGAGTGTCTAAGCACCTTGCTGGAAAATGTTCCAGGTTTGTTTCAAGGCAGCAGCTCTTGCTTAGGAAGCAGAGCTGTACGTTGTGCTACCACTGCACTCCAGAGCGCATAGGTAGGACAACGTCGCCTTGGGTTTTTATAGAAAAGAAGCAGAGGCCAAAACAACCTGCTGCTTCAGATTAGCGCATCAGCTTTACAGCCTACGAGCCATAGCTGCTAGAAATGTGTGCGTACATGTACAAGCATCGTTATGCTCATGGATGGACATAATGAAGACACACTTGCATGACATCATCATTTGGATGCTCTTAGATAGCTGAGCAGTTCAATGAGATATCATAAAGAAATACGGAGTGTGAATTGCTTTAAAATAGTCTTGGATTTTCCCAAACTTTTGCCTGAGCGGTTTGACTATAAGAAGAGAAAGAAGAGACACACCGAATTAGCATTCCTGGGAAATGAATAAACTGTTGCAGCCCCATCAGGAAGGCAGACGTAACATTTTCTCTCCTCAGGAAGTAACGAATGCTGAGTTCATACTGTAAAACATAACGACGGGTGTTTGTCATAAGTTAAAAATCAATGAACTCCAGCTGTTCCCATGGTCCTGGAAGGTTCATTTTCAATGAAGAAATATTTCTTGCAGGAACATTCCAGAAAACAGACTTCACCCTCAGTGACAGTGTGGAAAGTCAAATTGGATGGGACATAGCTTTCCAAGCTAGTAGAGAGGCTCTCTGATGAGCCCTGAAAATAAAAAAATTAACATGCCAAATGAGGATTTTAGCCCAATTTCTACAATTAGAAAATCAGCAGAATGTGACTTGCCTCTATTTTGAAAGCTGCCTCCCAGCTTGCCAAGGAACACTTTCTATTACCAATCCACCACGCTGAAGCATGCAGAAGACAAACTGCTGGCACAAGTCAGACTAGCCTTAGGGTGCCTAGCTAGTAAAACATTGACTTACCTAACCAAGGAAGTATCTCACTAACCAGAGCAGATGGATCATGTGGGATTTTGGCTTCTCCATCTTCCAGTCTGAATCTGCTTCTTCTCTATCATTAAGGAAAGTCTTCTGGTTAAGTGTCTTGCCTATGCCCAGGGATTAAAGATGCTTTAAGTCCCTTTTCAATAGGAGGAGTTGCCTCAGTGGTAGAAGACACGTTAGGGATCTGGATCTCCAGATCCCCTGCTTATTCCGTATGGACAATGCCAATAAACCTGTGTGATGGTGAGGAGGGAAAATTAAATGCAAATTGTGCACCAGGCAATAAATCTGACAGAACCCTCTTTACCGTTGGAAAAATGTCCCACATGAAATCTGTTTGGGTGGAAAAGAAATTATTTCATAGTTCCTCATTCCTGTTTATGTCAGTGTCTCCCAGGAAAAAAAAAATAATCAAAATGCTAGTGGGATTTTTAAGCCAGAGTCAGAGCCAGCCAGCCATCAGAAGCGATCGTGTCACTCCTGAGAGCAAGTACAGCAAGAAGCGGTGTCAGGGAGAATGGCTTCTGTGTCCAGTTCACAGGCTCTAGTAATGCCAGCACGTGGGTGAATTTAGCCAAGAAACACACTGGAAGAAACCCACCTGTACTGCAGGCAAAGAAAGATGGAATTCACAGAGCGGTTTGGTCACTCTCCTGTGTCAACAGGAAAGAAGACAAGGGAAATTACAGTGAAATCTTGGTTTCACATTCTCCTTTTAAGAAATGTAAAACCAGAAAAATTTATTAGGGAAACGGAATATTCCAGCGTTTATTCAAAGGATACCCAACTACAGGTTGAAGCCATGACTTCCCAGGAGCACAAGGCTCATAACTAAAATGCAATGTTTTGCAAGTTTTATCATAAAGTCTTCTAATGGTGGTGCAGCTAAAGGATTACATGATCTCACCTACAGTGCTGAATTTAGATACTGCGCTATCTGTGTTAAAGGGTAAGTGTAAGTTAAGTGCCACGATTTGCATAGTAAAGCTATTAAGAAATTGGAGCTTTTTTTTTGTTTTTTTTTCAGTCTCCTCAGGCTGTACCTTTCTTGTAAAGCTAATCCTTGCCACCAGCTGCAGTAATAAGCAGTACTTGCCCACAAATACATTTCTCTGATGTCATGGATTTGGACTCAGTGATCCTGCTTTGGAACATGTTACTATAAGTGAATTCAGTATACCTAAACTGATGAAAAGGACATTTTTTTAAACTACAATCGGCTCTCCTTAAAAAAGCCCACACAATTTTGCAATCAACATATGCACAAAATGTTCCAGAAAATAATGTGTTTTTCTTAAAAAGATTTAAATAGAAATTGTTGAAATCTGAATATACAATACAGCCTGAGTCTTGATGATTTTCATCAGTCATACAAAAATAAGCTAAATAGATCAATGGCCTTCTGTTGTTATTTCTGATAAACCTTACTTGAGTACTTGAGAAACTCCCAAACTTGGAAGTATTCAAACAGAACACAAAAAAAGACTCAAATAATTACAGGTCATTGACCCTGATATTGCATTCAACATAGTATGTGTGGGCAGTGTCAAGGCATGTAGTTTATGGAAAATGTTTAGTGTAAGACAGCCCTGATTTCACTCATTGAAGAGTTTAGTTGATAAAAGTAGCTTCCACATATGTAACTTTTCAGTATTTTGGATATTCTAATGAGAGATATGACCTTAACTAAAAACTGTGTAATGCAATCAGCTTTGAAACATACAGCATTCTTGTTTTAAAAATAAATAGTCTCCAGCACTCCAGGACAAAGAGATACGTGACTCCGTATCTCAAAATTCGTTGTTTGTGAGGAATCATCATTGAAAGGATGTATCTGGGGAGCTTCTGCAGACCTCAGCTGGAGTCTGGCAATAATCACTGTTTTCACATGGACCAAGAAATAAATATAAAATCACTGATGCTAAAACTGGTGGCTGAGACAAGATGAAAGTAGATAAGACCAGGCTAAGACTGTCCACCATAATGATCTTGATCACTTGGTAAACTGGAACTGTTCAGTGAAAATGGCTTCAACACAAAGCTGCAAAGTTTCACGTCAAGGAAGTAGAGATACAAGCCAGGCTAGCAGACTGAAAGGCACTATCCTAGGAGACAACAAACAAACAAACTGACCTAAAGCGTTCAATCATAAAAGAAAGGTGACATGGTTACATGACGACATTTCATGAGGAAATACATAGGGTTTAAAATATCTCTAGTTATATAGTCATGATGTTACAAGAATTTTCCACACAGTGGCTGGAAAATGAAGCCCAACTAATTAATGTGAGAAAGCAGGCATATATCTATAACCTGCCTTTGTGTATGTGCGTGTGTGTGTGTATACATATATACACCCAGCAATCCAGAACACACCGAATGGTATGACAGATTTTCCACCACAGTTGTCTTTCTTTAGTCTCTTTGTAGATGCCTTAGCTAAACACATGACTTTTGGGTCAGAAATGAATTATTGCACTCCATACAGGAATAGCTGGATGAAGTGTAATGGCCTGTTGTTTTACAGGAAGCCAGATTTGATGATCTAACAGTTCCTTTAAATCACTCAAGCAACAAACTAGCACCATTAGCAAGAGTGTTAGCAACAATTATTCAAAAAGCCAGTTCCAAGCAAAATATTCTGATGAAGTCTGCTGATGACAGCAAACTGGGTGGGGAAGTGGACATGTAGAGAGGGACAGCCACCCTGCAAAAAGACCTGGATAAGCTGGAAGAGTAGGCTAACAAGAACCTTATGAAATTCAGCAAGGAGAAATGGAAGGTCTTGCACCTGGGGAAACATAATCCACGAGTGCAGCACAGACTGGGATCTACCCAGCTGGGGAGCAGCTCTGTGGAAAGGGACCTGGGGGTCCTGGTGTACACCAAGCTCGATATGAGTGAACAGTGTGCTGCTGCGGCAAAGCAAGCCAACTGCTGGGTTGTGTCAATAAGGGCATCACCACCAGAGGTAAAGAAGTCATTATCACACTTTACTCAGTGCTTATCAGGCCACACCTGGAATACTGTGTCCAGTTTCGGTCCCTGCTAGACAAAAGAGATGTGACCAGGCTGGGGAAGGTCCAGAGAAGGGCCACCAAGGTGATCAAAGGACTGGGAAACCTGCCATAGGAGGGAAGACTGAGAGAAATGGGTTTGTTCAGCCTTGAGAAGAGAAGGCTTAAGGGAGACCTTATCACCATGTCCTAGTGTTTAAAGGGTGGCTACAAAGGAGATGGAGACTCTCTGTTTACAAAGAGTCACATGGAAAATACAAGGGGTCATGGGTACAAGTTACTCCAGGGGAGGTTCTGATTGGACACAAGAGGAAAGTTTTTCACAATGAGAACAATCAGCCATTGGAATAATCTCCACAGGGAAGTGGTGGATTCCCTATCATTGGACATTTTTAAGATTCAGCTGGACAGGGTGCTGGGCCATCTTGTCTAGACTGTTTTTGCCAAGACAGGTTGGACCAGATGATCCTTGAGGTCCCTTCCAACCTGGTATTCTATGATTCTACTATTCAGTCAGCACAAATGCTCATGTTCTGCACATATTGCATTGATGCCCCAAAATTATGCTCTGGAAACACCATGATATGGGAGACTGTGACCACATGCTCAGACACCTTTGGTTTTCCTCTGTGCCCAATAAGGGACTAACTCATGAGTCTGCCATCTTTTTTTTGGTGGTGCGTCTTTTTTACTGTGGATCATGAAGTGGCCTGGGGAGGCAGTGGGGACTGAGTGGACCAAGGGTCTGCCTGCTGCATGGCAGGAGGCTGCATGCAGCTTTTTACAAGAATTTGTTTCTTATAGATTTTATTCATACAGATTGATTCAATAAAAGAAAGTTACATGTGGAAAGCAGACCCCAATGCATTTTGTAGAATCTGAACAGGTTTCCCGTTTAGATGGTCAAGAAGCTGCAGAGACATGGAGAAAGACAAAAGATGAAAATCAAAGGAGATGATAGATTCTAAACTATATTATCCTCAGTATGTTACTAAAAATTTCTGCTGGGGTCCTTCATGCCTGTTACCTTCATGACTTGCAATAGCGACAGTAACCCTTAAGAGCAGAAATCTGTATTGTACCTACTTAAGGGCTGACAATGGATCTTATAGTTTGATGCTGATTTTTAAGTTGCACATTTCAGATGCAAAATTATATATCCTAGAACAGTGTGTTGAAGCCTTTTTTTACTTTCTGACTCTTCATTTTATTTTTTTTAAAGCATCTAGCCTGCCACTGAATATAAACCTAGTGACAATTGGATTGCCTTCCGTAGTGCCTTCCCACAGACCTTTTAGAAGTAGTCTACAAACCCTAGGTAAAAACACCCTGCTCAAGGCAGTATGAGCACATTGAGTGGTTAGGGCTAGGTGACTTTTATCTTAACAGTGTATAATGCCAATCACAACACAGTAGGAGCACCCAGAAATCCCTGTGCCTGTTGGAATCTGGGAGCTCGCCAGCATTCAGGAGAGCTCTTCTCCAACCACCATACCCAGTTGCAAGTGGTAAATACTTGGTGATACCTATTTGCAGCAATGTGTGTAGAAGGCTAGGACAGCCACTGACGGGTGACGGTGTCCTTCAGTGGGGCACACAGAGATGATGGCTTCATAAAGTTGAAACCTAAATGCTAGGAAATTCCCAGGTCCAAAAAGAGACCAGAGTATTTCTTCATGCAGGCAACACGACTGCAGGTTCAGCAGCCAGCATCACCTAGAAATACAAGCCATCATGTACTCCAATACCTGCTAGTGTCTGTAAATATTGCCTTAGCACTGCTTTAGATCTGGCAGTGCTGGAGGGGTCTGGTTTGATGGGATTACCCAGCATATAATATCAGCATTTGCAGGGCAGGAAATGAATGAACAGGGAAAGCCCAGGTTGAAGTTGGATATCAGAGGCAGACAGTAAAACCCAGCAGCCAGGAGACAGCAAATTCAGAGCCTGCTTCTGCATGGTGTGGTTTTCCTGGCTGCTGGCTGCAATAGAAATGCTAGCGAGGAAACTAATCCAGCCATTAAAGGCAGAAAGGAACAATTTGCGCTGTGATGAAGC
This sequence comes from Chionis minor, assembly GCA_013398295.1. Classification (NCBI taxonomy): domain Eukaryota; kingdom Metazoa; phylum Chordata; class Aves; order Charadriiformes; family Chionidae; genus Chionis; species Chionis minor. The sequence goes on from VZSF01001232.1 coordinate 106,361, forward strand.
ACAGATATGTAGTAAAACTGTCATACTTCACTTGAGCTATTCCACCTTCACTGTGTCCCACCTATTTTTGTATTTTACTTTGCAGAACACACAAGTTCACTATCATTTTACAAAGTTCACACATCAGAGGGCCTCTCTCCTTTGAGGTCATTTTCTTTAGACAATGTAAATGTCAGCTGCCAGATCTATGTATTATTATTTATATGGAACTGTCAAGGAGTGAGGGGGAAATGATACAGGCAGCTCACGTCTGTCTTGTTAGGTCTCAGGAAATGTCAGCAGAGCCCTTCAAAAAAGACACACTGTCAAAGCTGAACCATCTTCCAAAATCCACTCTGTAGAAACAGAGCAAGACAGCACATGCTTTAAAGCCAGCCAAGGTAGCACTAAAGTGCCAGGTTTTTTCTGCTGCCGAAAAGCTCCATTAGTGACTACTTGTGGTGTAAGAAACCAAAGTGGCCAGAGAATGGACAGCGCTCACGCTAGTAATTGCATCCAGCTGCATTTTGTTTGCTTTGGGGATTACGTTTTTTAGCCTTCTGTTTGATCTGACTTACATTGAGCAAATTTCGTCCTCTGATGAGCATCCCCACATATCCCCATTTCATCCTCCTTGAGCTGCCAGTACACGGAGTGGATCTCCACCCCACAACCTGGATGGGAGCAGATGAAGGCGTCCTTTGACCCATGCACCATTTCTTACCAGGTTGCTCAAAGCTCTAACACTGAGGGTAGATTTTGTCCTTGCAAACTCAGCGAGGGAATATGGGATGTGTGGGTGAGAACACTAAGATTCAAGGCAGATTATGGGACTTATCTGTCGATAGACTAACCAGAAATTTTGTAAGTGCAAAAAGGAGATGTCTTCACAGAGGTTTGGCTCAAATCCCAAAAATACTTAGGTGCCTAATTCCTAAGGAAATCAATAGCAATCAAATGACTAAATGTCGTGCCTGTTACATAAATGTAGCAGAAAGAAATGACTTTACTTCTATCAGAATTGATGATGCAATTCTGCAAAAAAATCTCCCCAACAGAAACAAGATTCAAGAAGGAAAGGCAAATTCCAGATGAACTCCATGAACAACTTCTTGGTATCCAGAGGTGCTCTTCCAGAACCATCCCAGGCCAGAAATGCTCTGGAATAGTTTCAAGTATGTTGGGTTTCAGACTACTAAATCCACCTTCCAGATTTTTGCTTCACCCAATTCAAAAAAATCAGAAACCCTTAAAGGCGTCTAAGAGAAGACAGATCCACTTACTATTGCTGATACATAATACTTCAAGAAAACAAAAATGAGCAGGGCTTTATGAACTCTGCCCACATCAATATTTATTGTTCTGGCTCCTCCTTAGCCAGATCCATGTTGTTAAAGAAATGGGATCTGCCCTTGGCAGGATGTGGGTGATGCCATATAGGAAGAGTGATCCCCTCCCTCCCACTCCTGGTTTTCCGATCCAAGGGCAATGCTGAACCAGACTGCATGGTTGCAGAGCCTTGCCCCTCTCAGCATAGCTACCATTTCTATTTTTATTTTATTGGTGTGCTCAGCTGTTCTTTTTCCCCTTGGCCCGTGCTGTGCTGGGATCTCGGCTTCTGAGCCCTGCCTACAAAATTCACAGACAGAAAGCACCGAGACAGAGAAGCATTAAAACGAAAAGTAGTTTCACGTGCACTTAAGCCTACTGTTACTGTGGGGCCAATCCCTTTAAGACAACACTGTGGTGTGCTTAAACCAGAGATCGGGGAGCTCATTTTCACTGCTGTATCTGATTCTGCCATAGGAGTTCCTCAGGAGCAGAAGCACGTGAAGAAAGGCAAAAGCCCACTGCCAGAACACATTTTGGATGAGGTTATCATGGCTTGAAAAATACACTTCTCATTCACCCGTGAGGCTGTTTTCCCTTTGACACAGAGTTTGCCTTTACTAGCAGATACTGAAAGCTTACTGGGAAGACTTGCCAGAAGTTGTACTCATGAAGGAGAGGGAAATGCTGATTCTTTGGTTCTCCCCACTCTTTGCCCTCAGACATGCCCCCTTGCTCTACCCCAGAAAGCCAGACAGCTTCCTGCAGGAAGAGGAGACCACTCGCAACGGCTCCTCAGCTGCCAGCTGGAGAAAGGGGACCGTCTGCTAGAAGCAGGGCTCCAGAGAGCTGCCTGGGGTTTGCCAAAGTTGCCTCCAAGATGCCAGACAAATCCACCACCCCGAGATGCCCATCTTCACCTCCCCACCTGTAAAATGGGAGAAGGAGTGTTTACTCATCTCATAGGCTGCCTCTTTTTAAGTCAGCAATGATTAGGAAGTGCTTTGGATGAAGGGTTCATCAAAATATCAGGCTTTGTCCTTTCCCCTCACCATGCCTATTTTGGCTACTTATCCCCAAAGAATTTTATCTGGAGTTTATTATTACTCTGCTCTTACTTATTCCCTGGAGATTTACATTTCCCCCACCCCCCTTTATTCCCCCATTCTCTCTTTTAATTATCTTGGGCTCTTACTCTCCAATAATTGCCTGTGCCTTCTCTTAAGACTGTGGTTTCATGATAATTACTTCCAGACCTGAGTGCTACCTATCCTAACAGGACAAATGAGATCAAACAATCATATTCCTGCCAAACTAACCCAAGCCTGTAGCAGCCTGAAGCTTTCACAGGAACTGCGGGAGAACTGGCAGCACCTGACGTGGTGTGAAGTTAAAACAGTGATAAAAAGCCCGCTGATAAAAGCTGACCCCGCCAATGTTCTTTGAACAAGTGGGAGCAGGCAAAGTTTATTGGGGTCAGATTGGTTTCAGGTGGCTGGGGAGGTTTTGATCCAGTACTAGGAGCCCTAATGTTCCTAGTCTTAAAGGTCTTGTATTACCAATCTGCAGCCTTAGGTGTGTAAACGCACCAGCTCCTCTCCTTGTCCCTCACCACCGGTGGGCTGCGCCCTTTCCCACACCCCTGCCTGCCTTTGCTGGTAGAGGGATGAGAAAGCAACGCAGGGCAGAGGGCGATGAACAGGCTTCCACCGATGGGGTAACGTCTGCACTTTCATTTACCAGTTGCTCCCTCTATAAATAAGAAATGAATAAAAAGGATTGGTGCGCTGAATCCAAGAGGGCTAGTCAAAGCCAGTGCTGTACCCGTCCATAGAGGAGAGCAAGTGTGTGAAAATCTTTGCTAGCCCTGGGGCACTGCGCTTGCTTCTCATCTCCCAGGTCACCGCACGCGTGTGAGGGATGCTGTTATGCTCCAGGCTTTACGGCTGGGCTGTGTGTAACTGTCCTAGCGGTGAGGCTGGCTGGGCAGGCGTCCCAAAGCTGCTGGTGCTGTGGCCCTCGCATCCACCTGGAGGGCTGTGTGAAGAAAAGTCAAAATTTCAATTCTCCCCCACCACCGCTTTGCCCCTTTGGAAAGCCTGTCGTTGGGAAGCCTATTATTCCCATGCACAAAAAGCATTTTGTCTTCTCTGGTGGCGGCAGAGCTCTGGGACTGTCAATCAAACACTGCAGAAGGAGAGTTCATACCCGCTGCCATTTTATAAGTCCTGAGAACGAAAACAAAATGCAAAACAAAATTACACAGCTCAGATTTATTTTAAAGACGGATTTTTAGAAATAAAAAATGATAGAATGTAAGGGGAAGAGCTCTTACAAGAGAACAAGTTTCATATAGATTAGCTCTGTGGGCAGTTCTGTAGGTTTATGCAAGAAGTGAAATTAATCCATTCAAGATGCACACTCAGCCCTTTCCCACAAATAAAATAAGGCATCCAATCACATTTTGACAGGAAACAATATGTGTGTTGCAAGCTGGTCTGGCTGGGACTGAGTTAAGTTTTAAGTTATTCACATCTGTTTCAGATATCATGATACATTTATCACAGTGAAAATGCTGAAGAGCACCATTTCATGATAACCCAAGAGGATTAAGCCACCTCTTTAATTGGTTATATACACTCTATTTCCCTGTCCTGTGAAAGTCACTGTACGATTTTTATACAGAGAAGACAAAAGCTGGCAAAAATGTGTGTTGCCTTGGTAGAGGAACTGCAGTGTGTGTGGATGTGTGTGCTTGCACACAGACTATCCTCAGCAGACAGTTTTTCATGCCCCTCTGGCTCTGCTTGTGCTCTGACAGCACTGATGGCTTAAACACAGTAAACAAGTCTGAACAAATGTCTTGTCTAAAACTAGTGCAGGACCACGTTCAGGCTTTCTACAGCAGGGCAACCATCTTCTGCACAGGGCGAACCAAGATGGACAGGGCTGCCCTGAAGTAGGATCTTTGATGCAAAGGCCTGGTGGACATGAAAGCAAATGCTGCGAGGAGAATGGGAAAACCAATTCTCCATGGCAATCGCGGGTAAGACAAGAAGGAAGGGTTTTAAATGAAATGCAATGTCAAATGTCCTGTTTAGCTTTTGGAGAAAGCTCTCCCAACATCTGGGATAGCAAGGCATAGGACAAGAGCTCTCTGAGGAGGTTCAAGCCTGGTTGATCTTGCCTTGATATTTGAGATTCCTCCTGAAGCTGCTTCCATCCCTATTTCCTGTCACTTTATGAGCTATTCCAGAAAGCCAATACCTTTTCCTAGGATTAAACTAGCCTGACCAATGAAGTTGTCCTCTGTTGCAGGCCTTGCATCATACAAATACAATTTTTCTTTTATCAAACCTCAGGACATCTGGGAGTTTCCCAGGCTATTCCATGTGCTAATAGTTTTAATGTCATTTGCTTATGTGCAGAAATGCTTGTAATTCCCTGGGAAATCCTGCCTTATGAGGTAGTCCTGCATCAGCTAATAAGTGAAAGTCCACAGAAAGTATCTCTGATGTCCATGTCACCTATATGTGGCCATATAGCTAATACAGGGGAAAATAAAAAAAGAAAGAAAAAAAGAGAAACAATGGTGGCTCTATAGCACACCCTGGCAAAGCCACAAGTGTGTAAACTCACAGGCAGCCCTTGCTGAAGAGAAGCTGAGCTTGCCCAGTGCTTTCCAACTTTTTGTTTTCAGAGGACCAGGCATTTCCCAGAGGACAAGGAGACCTTTTTTCTCACTTTCCTTAGATTGCTTTTCCTTCTATGAACCCCTCAAGAATCAGTCCATGCACACAGTTGCCCACAGGTACTGCTGTGGGAGACAGCTAGTTTAGGCTACGTTTCTGAGCTAATTGGAAATGCCAGGATGCAGAAGGAGAAGAAATGGACTGGCAGTTTCCATGGCAGTTCACTACCCTATTAAAAATAATCAATATAATGGTAGCAATTTGTTACAGGGAAGCAGCGAGCAGGTTCATGTTGTTCACACCATAACAACATGGTGTTCTTGGGATGCGAAAGTGGAACCAGCAAAACAGAAAACTACATTTGACCTTGATTTTTAAAGGCTGATGCATCCAGAAAGATTCCTGACATGAGCAGGAATTGCAGGAATCACTGAAAAACAAGGCTCTAAGAAGTGTGTACATGAATGCAGTATCAGGATATGGACCGTGGCAAGAAACAGCCTGCTCATATGCAGGTTTATTTAGTCTGCTTCAATCAACACAATTCTATTTCTAATGAGATGCCAGAGCCCAGACTCTTCCCCAAGAACACTTACATCAGTAAGGAAAGACCTATAAAACCAGATGAAGATCTCAGGAGTCTTGTTTTAAGACATTATAATCCTGACAGTTATGGAGTAAACAAAACTGTTTTCACATATGTAAGCACAGATTTTGAAGAGTCAAATATGCAGAGAATTTTTACTCTTAGTGCCAGGTATTCATACTATTTTTTCTTGTTCAATAGAATTCATCAAATGCATGCTCTGTTTTTATGTTGTTAAGTGATTCCCATTACAGCTTCACAGAACAAATGCCATTTCTTCCAGCTGGATTTCCGAAAGATCTTGCTGCTTGGGCACATCTGATTTTTACAGAGTTTTATTTTACTGCTGTCGTTAATGGAGTCGCTGCCATTGGCAAATGCCTCCCCACGCAGCATTGCAGGCAGGTTTCTCACCACTCCGTGCACACTGACATATATACAACTCTTTGAACATGACATTAAAACGTGGCTCTCTAATGTCACATGCAGTAAACAAGGTATTTAAAATGCAGGAGAGCACTTAACTGCTATATTTGCTAATGCTTTTTAAAGCTTTCACTGTGCTTTAGCACAGAAAAATTCCTTAGGAGGAGGGCTCCAGTGCGTGGTGTCAGCCTGTGCCATCTGCTGAACTTCTTCATCAACAGCCTCTGCTCTGGGGTGCTAAAACACAGTGGCTATTGTTAAGCATGTGCATCTCTGCTAGAAGGACACTGGCACAGCTGGGGGGTGGCTTTCCATACGGTCGGGGGTACCAGACGAGGAAGGGTTTTTCCACCCTGTGATCAGCCATACTCACCATCTGTCCTTGCTACACCTTATTGGAGTAGACATACTTCCAGTGACGGGGTGGGGGCACAGGGAGGATGGATTGTAGGGCATGGGGTGGGATCACGCGTGGCACCAGGGGGTGCCAGCAGAGCTCCTGCATCCCGCCTGGCTAACCTGTCCCTGCGTGCCCCTCCTGCCCCCGGCCCTCCCTGCTCTGGGCTTCAGCCGACACCCTCCAGGAACAGCAGCTGCAGAAATGAGCCAAAAATCCACAGGCGACACCACGTGGATCTCTTTTTTTGTGTGCAGCCTTTCCTTCCTCGTGCCAGGAACAGGTTAGACTATGAACTGAATAGCTGAAATTGAAACGCTCGGGGTTGAAGAGCATGCTAAAGAGTAAAAGCAGCATCACACCAGCAGGTAGACACCTTGTGAAGCTCATGACAGCAAGACATCTGATGGAAAGCCCACCCTCCAGTCTCAGCCTGGCTCTCACAGCGCTGCTTGCATGCAATTAAATTCTCTGCTCCAAGAATTTGGCACTACCGGAGGACATGGAGAGTTGGCTGCTTTCAGGGCTGAATTCCCTTGCTTTTGTTCAGCTTTTGAGGTGAAAGGAGCCAAGGCAGTGGGAACTCGCTGGAAACCAGCCCCTTCCCAGTTGGCTGGTGCCCGGCAGGGATCCGGAGTCCCCCAGGCAGACGGGAGGAGGCATTGCTCCCCCGCCAGGAGAGGGTCTCCTCCTCCTCCCCTCCGGCTCCCACCCTGGGAGCGCAGCCCCTCCAGCAGCACCGCAATGGCAGGCTGGCTAAAACCCCCAGGGAAATGCACCTCAGCTCCCCACCTGCTACCACACGATGTATGGCATTAGGCATATATCCTATGGCATATAGGTGCGAGTCCAGCCAGCAGCAAGCAGTGTTGCAAACACAGGTTGGTTAATTCCTTACTACACTACAGTCTTTTTCCTCCCCAGTGACAGTTAATAAACAAAAATACTAGAATGATACTTTAAAAATAGTTCTACTATAAGAGCATGTGGTTGTAATTACTGTTTTTATGGACAAGTGTATTATTTTTCTTTCCTTCCATCTCCTTTGCATTATAGGAAACATGCCAATTTGCAAGCATCTTGCTTCATTACTATTGGAAGGAAATTTCCAAAAAGCAGAGTTTGTTTAACACAGGCTCCTGAGCCCATCCCGAGAGTCACCCCCAAAAACTGGGCTGGAACAAGTCTGAATGAACTGTAGTTTCTAAGAGTTGCAGGCACTCCCTTGCTTCTTCACTTTCATTCTTTATTTGTCTTAATTACATTAACATCTTGCATGTTTTCTTTCCCTCTTTGTTCTCCTGATTCTTCTTACCCCAAGTCCAGCCTCCCTTTGCCTTCTCCCCATTACCTTTTCTCCCCCCCAGCTCTCTTTTGCCCGCAGCTTCCCCTCCAGTCCTCATGCTATCCCTGACACTGGTCTGCTCCCCGATTCCCTCTGTCCCTCCCAGACAGTTCCTTCCATTTCGTAGCATCTGATTTTCCTCCTGGGAGTCTGAAATCACTCTGTCTCCTTATTTTCCCTCTTCTGTCCTCCCTTCCATGTTTTCCCGTGTCACTATCTTTTCCCCTTCCTAGCCCTCATCCTGATCCTGTCCCCCAGCTCTCTGTCCCTCTGCTCAGCCATGCTCCAGTATCCCTGTCTATCCCCATTTATCTTGCTGGGGGCTTTCCTTGCAGGGCTCCCCCTCCCCATTGCCTCCATCCACCACCCCCAGCCCTCTCTTGTGCCTCCTTCGGTGGTCAGGTTGTTGCAAAGCAAGGGTCCTCATCCACAGGGCTCCATCGCTCTCCCCTCGCGTTACCTCATGCTTCGCTGGGGCTGGCACCGATGCGACGTGGGATTTGTGCAGGGCCACAGGGTCTGGACGGCTTGCCGGGGGGCTGCCGCCCTGCCGGAGCAATCGCCGCTGGCTGGAGGCAGTGACATGCGCTTTCCACCTCCGTGCCACATCGGGGAACCGCTGTCAGAGCCAACAGGCACAGAGCAGCGTGGGCTCCAGCCCTACTGCGAGCGGTTTGTTTATAATGAAAACAGTCCTGCTGGATTAGGGGAAGCTGCCTCATCCAAAAGCCACATCAGATTTCAATATTGGATGGGGAGAAGTGGCCAAAGTAACATGACCCACGAAATACCTTTGAACTTTTGAGTTTTTGGCGTGATGGCAGTGGGCACAGTGCCGCATTCAGCCACCAAACCAGCCCCACTTGCGTGGCTGAAACCACTCCTGCTACTACTGCTACGGGTAACTGCAGAGTCCTGCCTCCCAACAGAGAATTTGGGAGTGCAATACAAGTGCTAATTAATGAACACTGAGAGCAGGTAAATATTTTTATTATTCTCTCACAGACAAGGATTCAGGTCAGGCATAGGGTGGTGACCTAGTGTTTCCAGTGTCTCTGGCCACCTTCATTCTCACATCCTTTTGGTTCAAGAAAGATAGCCTGGAGCACTCAGAAAATTAAAATGCATTTTCTATAACAGTGGTCTTGGCTTGAAGATTTGGGGATTTTTTTTTTTTTTTTTTTATGGAAGCCTGAACACTGACAAGACCTGAAAATGCAAATGTCTGTATTTAAGATATTTCTCTGTTCAAGAACTGAACCTTCTTTTAGGGGAAATCTGCTCTGCTCCACCTTTGGTGAAGCCACACTGTCACATACCTGTCACACGTGTAGATACGTGTGCACACGCAATCAGAGTACTCCTCCTAGGTAACACACAGCACACCCTACAGGATTAGTTCACAGTCTTTGCAGGGCCAGTACTGATCATTAAATCATTGATTTATGTTTTTCTAGAAGAGAGCACAAAAAAATGAATGTAAATGGAAAATACTGGAAAAGTAAATGTACATGCTCATCAATTTCCAGTATTATTTCTTGATGTAATTTATTATCAAAAACTACTGGCTCAAAGTTGGTTTGAGCTTCAGGGACGTTCTCTGGCCTCTGAATGCCCATTACTGGCAATCTCAAGTCTGTGCACGTACTGACATTTCAAGTCTGTACAGAGTGTTTCACTGCAGTTCATAACACCTCCCAGAAACTAGGTTACTGGTCTGGGTCAAGCCAGTAGCAAATGGATGGGTGTACAGCGAGAGGGGCCTGCAGAGCTGCATGTGGAATTAGGGAAAGGAGCAACTGGGAACAACACTTTCCTGGTGGACACAAACGTAACGGAGAGAAACAAAGTGTAGTGTAAAGAGAAAAGAATTAGACCAGGCGTGGACAAATGAAAGAGAGAAGCAGAACATAAAAGCTGAAGATCAGAAACAAATACACAAGTACTAACCTCAGTGTTGCCCAGTGCAGACATGAGATACGTGCAGAACTAAGCCTCATGTAGACCACAAATGGATTTGTGAATTGCTACCCTATAGATGAGAGGGAGAGAGGGCTGTACAAAGCTGTTCCCCTTCCCACTATAGGGTACTTATGCAGAGAAAACACGTCAGGAAATTAACCTCTCTAAGATCTATCTTCAAGTCCTGACAGTTTTGCCTGTCCTAAAACAAGACTCTGTTCTCTTTACAAGTGGTGAGAGACATGACAACATGAGAGACATGACTGCAAACCAGGGATGTGGCATGCACTTCTCCTGACCCAACGGGAGCAGCCACCAGCTGCTGTTAGCAAAACCTCATGAAAATAAGAGGAGCAACCAGTGCAGGCTGCACAGCATGCTGCGGTGGTGAAGTTTGCTGAGTCACCAGCCTGGGATGAGCATAGGAGCTAAAGACAAATGTGTGTTGACAGCAAAAACCAAGGAGGAAGCATCACGGGTCTTCCTGGGAGGCAACAGAAACTGGGCTGCATGGGCACAGGGCTCCATGGTGTGCCAGGCTGGGGGATGCTGTGCATGGGAAATGTCCTCTCCTTCCAACTGTGCTCAGGAGATCAAGGCTTTGTTCTTCGTACGTTAAATAAGATCACACCAAAGGACATGTGATTCATGTAATTGATTATTGCTCCTGATAGAAATGATCCTGAATATCAGTTGACTGCTCCAGCTGGACAAGACATCTCTTATTTCAACATCTCCTGTCTGCTGGCCACCAAGAGAAAGCAAGCCAAGAAAGAAAATGCTCTGCATCTTTAAATTGCAATTGTTTACTCAAAACTAACTATAAAGCACTAGTAAGATCAAAGACCGGACTTTAGCTTGCCTTGCACTATTTTTGCTGTTCACAAAACAGGTCAGGAAATGCACTGTTTCAGACCAAAAGGTGACTGCTGTCTTCTGGGGCTGTTACCCCAAAGAGGGAGCCTATGCTTGTTTACCTGCAGACTGCCACCGTTGCTGCCCTTACACCCCTGTTTCCACCCCTTTCTGGTGGTTGTCAGAGGCTGTGCAAAAGGCATGTCAGTACTCTGGCCTGCTAGGGAAGGATTCATTTTCTTTTGATGGGTTAATATGCTGAGCATTTAACAAGCCAAACTGCTCAGCATGGGGTTCAAGAGACCCCAGAGCCATTACAGCAAGGGGGCAGGACACAGCTGGGAAGGGGCGGGTGAAGGGAAAAGGGAGAGAAGCCAGGTCAGCCAGCAACAGGGCTCTCAAGCAGCCTAAATTCATCTAAGTACCTCGGGGGATAAAATCCTCCACGGTTAATGCTTATTTCTATTTTAGTCTAAAAGGACAGTCTAGATAAACAAACAAGTCTCCTTGAAACAAACCCTCGAATGCTCCTCCACGTCTGACCTGCATGAACCAAACTGGGGTTTCATGTGCAGTCACACAGATCTGATTTCACACTGTCACCAAAAGGGACAAGACTGTCCCTGCTGCAGACGCCCAAAGCCTCCCTTGCACTGTCACCAGCAGAAGTAGAGACACACAGAAAACTGAGTCAGGGAACATCTCAGGCCAAACACGAGCCTTTATTTTTCCTCTGGGTTGTTTTTCAGCTGGACCTCTCCCTGGATCCTGCGTGCCAGGCAGGGGCACAAGCATTTAGCGCTGGGAATGTGCAGCTGGGAGTAAAGTCCCCTGTGGTGGCAGCAGCACGCACTGCAGCCTGCATAAGCTGCACCGTCTGACGCCGATGGCATGGCAGGGCGATGCTGGTGCCAGCCATCTCGCGCCACGTGTGTGCCTGGGCTGAGCGTGTGCGTATGTGTGCATGACCACGTCCATGTGTGAGTGCTTTCTCATAGACATAACATAGCTGTCTTCACAGGCATGGAAACTGGTACACGGATGATTTTTTTCCTGACTTGGCAAGGCTTCCCCATCTTTCTGCCGTTAGTGCATTTTTTCCTTTCAGTGGTCCAGCCCTGGAGACCACCCTGAGCTCTTCATGGGATAAGTTTGGCAGCTACAAGGGTTTGCATGCCAGTTGGATTATATTTTATATGTCAGCAGCCGTGCCTGGAACAGCGCCTGATCTTTTGGCTTCCTTTCGTGGTGACCTTCTCTTTCGTTCAACTGCTGCATGCTCTGATGCCCATCAGTCTGGCGCGTGCCAGGGAAACAGCAGAGGGACAGAAATCCTCCAGGGATGTATTTGCCCTTTCTGTGAGTTCAGGTACTACAAGGATGCTCATGAGGAGCAGCTCTGGAACAATTCAGCTCTTGTTGGACAATGTCCTCTCTGTCAAGCAGCAGGCCAGCAGGAGCTTCTGGCTTTGACAGCTTTGGCTTGTCTGAGTTAACAGCCATGCAGTCAACTCAGCTCTGGCCCATAAAAAACAATCAGAGCTCTTGTCGTTCCTTGGAGATGATATATGTCCTTTGGCTTGTGGTCCTGTGAAAGTTTGTATGTTTGTACACATTCTGCCCTTGCTGTACAGCAATTTGGGTGTGCTCTCTAGCACATGATCATGCTGCTGTAGGCCATCTCTTGACACTGTATAGTGCTTAAGATCGAACTCGTATCGCACACTGCGTGGACCAAAGCATGGTGCCTACCTTTTCACAGACCACAAGACACTGCTAGCATCAAACCATTCCCTGCAGACGCAACAGATGCTATTCTTTCACAAGGGTCTGCGCACTGCGCAGCATAACCTCATGGACCACATGCTTTCCTGGGACCCACAGCAATCTGACATCAGATGATGCAGATGGGCTTTACTCGCTCCTGCAGTCCCTCCTGCACTTTGCTCTGTGCATTGGGAACTACATGCATTCTTTCCTCTGGATATATAGTTTGCTTTCACCCTGGAGACTCCTTAACAGCTAGAAGCTCATGATGGACCATGGTCACTGAAAGTGTGGGATGAAAGCTACTGCAGAGAGGAGGCAGGAGCACAGCTCCATGGCCCTGCTCACAGCCGCCACTGAGGCCACAGTGAACATGGAGTACAACAAGCATGTCAGTGAGGAATGTGGCTGCCTTTGGTACATTTTACACCATGGAGAAAGTGTGAAACACCTTGAAGTAGACATAAATTCTGTATCATCTTGATTGGTGCTTTTTACTGCCTGTTTTGCTCTAAATGACACCCAGGCCCAAAATATCCAAGTTAATATATCATAGCAATATAAATTCATGTTGTGTCATACCATGAAGGACAAATGAAAGATCTAGTCCTGCAAAAATATTTAATACCTTCAGAAGACTCAAACAGCCCTTGGTTGCTATTTATAGCAGGTGCACGTTGCTCTGTGGTGCTCTCAGGACCAGGGTCTGCTGTAGCAGAAGGATGCACAATCTGGAGCAAGCTGTATTTGCTCGTGGCTAGTAATAAACAGAGTTTATTGTAGGTCTTTTTCCACTGCTGTTTGCTACTCACTTTTAAATACTACTCATTTTCTCTGCCAGAAAAGTAGACAATTACTACTAACAATCAGAATAAATTACACTCCTAAAGTAATTTCCACTGAAATAGGGAGCCCTCCAGGGTGAATTACTCCAGCTTAGCTCTGCATAGCTATGCTAGGATGCAAGCAGGGACAAAATAAGACTATGTTGGAGGACAGGCACTTGAAAGAATTGTCACCAGCATTTCCAGTAACATGCTTCTTTTCTTCTATTTTGGTTGAACGGTCCCTTTGCTATCACCTTTTCCATCCTTTGGCTCCAGTTCGGTGAACTACTTGGGCACGTTTTTAACTTCAGCAGTTAACCATGTGCGTACGTGCTTTGCTCGGTTGGGAGCCTGATTATTAACTATCTGCTTCATATCACAAAGGAGGGCTCTGTATGATAGTGAGCATCTGCTAGCCTCACCTTTGGGAGTATGTGAGGTTTCTCCAAATGTTGGACCAAATTACTCAAGAGCATTACAGTTGCTATTTCCCCTGGGAACGCATCATGCTGTCTTAGCGTCAGTCTCAGCCCAGGTACACCTCATTCCCGAGGTGGCAACTTCCTGTGTCCTCCACAGAAAGCGGAGTCTACATCAGAGGCTTTGTGTGATACTGCACTATTACCACCCTGCAGCAACAGCTCTGAAGACCGCAGTCTCAAAGTCGAGCCCTCCATGGCCTTCAAAGCAAGGGGTAGGAAGAGTATTTTGGCAACACATTGGTTTCTCTCTAGCTGTGCATGCAGTTACACTGCATTAGCCTAAAGGTACTTTCCTGCTTATGTGCGTGTTAATACCTACCTCATTAAGTTGACTGCAGTTGAAAGTGAATAGGTCTGGCAGAACACAACCCTTGCTTTCCACCAGGAGCTACTTTGAGAAAGGCTCTCCTGGGACTACAGGTTCATGGAGGGAGTGGAGGGAAAGCTGCAGAGCTAGGCAGAGAGCCACTTTTGCAGGGAGAAAAGACTCATGTAGTGCCATTAGCCCCATAAATGTTTTTTTGGCAGTGTAAACGTACATACCATCTCTTAAACATGTAGCACGCCCCATATAGACAAAACTAACACCCCTTGCTAAATCACAACCCCTTTTCTTTGGATTTCACTCTGCTTGGATAAATTCTTACAGAAACGCTAAATGCTAAGTTCTCTGACTGGCTTTAGTCCCCATCATTTTTGACAGGCCTGAGTTAGTCTGCTAAGAGGAATGTGTGTTTAATGCTTGGTTCATGATTGTGCAATGAGGATGGAAAAGCTGTAACGACTGTTCCATGATGCAGACACTATAAATAGAGCGTATGGAAAAGGATGCTCCCTAATGCGTTATGTTCTAATCAATAACAACAAGCTGACTCCAATTATATTTTATTGTCTCTGATTGGGAAAAGTATTTACATTGCAGAACTGCTGTGACTCACAGCAGTGGTTTAGTTAGGAGTCAGATTCAATTAGGAATTTTTCAGACTAATGGCTATTGTTTTCTGCACTTGGGCACTGTACCATCCACTGGTCTTGCTGCAGTTCCTGTGTAATCCCTTCATTGAACTCGCACTACTTACATATATGGCTGTCTTCACAAGAGCGCTCTCTAAGGTCATATTAGCCAAAAGGTTCATATCCTAGCCTGATGCAAACAAACATACACATTCTTTGGGGAAGTCTAGAGATCCTGAGTGCATAGGATCCTTCATGTTCTTTTAACCTAAGTGAACAAGCGAGGAAAAGTAAAAGGAAAGAGAGGAAGATCATAGAGTCATAGGATCATAGAATCACTTGGGTTGGAAGAGACCTTCAAGATCATCAAGTCCAACCATAAACCTATGCCAAAACCACCCCTAAACCATGTCCCTCAGCACCACGTCTACCCGTCTTTTAAATACGTCCAGGGATGGCGATTCCACCACCTCCCTGGGCAGCCTGTTCCAAGGCTTGATAACCCTTTTGGTAAAGCAGTTTTTCCTAATATCCAACCTAAACCTCCCCTGGCACAACTTGAGGCCATTTCCTCTTGTCCTATCACTTGATGGGTCAAAGTGATGAGAGGTCAAAGTGATTTCCCTAAAGTTGCACAGCAGATGAGTGGCAGAGAGGGAAAGCTCCCAGGGGAGGGGTTAGAAAACCCCTGCATTATCAGGTCTGGCTGCAGTCCTTGGGTACCATGTTTTATTTTCACAACAGTAATGCAACACTATATTGCATTACCCTGTATCTGTGGCAGACTAGCAGCTGGTACACAGAGGATTACTAGTGACACCCAGGTCTTAGGTGGCACATGGCAATTAACCAACAATTTAGTCAAGGGACAGAGATCTCCTATCTCCCTATGAGCTTGAGGAAAACCTTCACAGAACAGGGTCAAACTGCAGACTTCAAATACTCAGAACATGTGTAAATAAAATCCAGGTATTGGGTACTCACACTTAACCAGAACTGGACCTGGGAGAAGCACATAGTTTCAACTTTCAGCCATATTCTCTCTTCAGAAACGAAGTGATGAGAAACACTGAGAGAAAAGTGGATGTTTTATCTTTCTTTCCTAACAGATATAAAAGCTTGGCTAATGCTTTTAAAAAAAAACCCCTACAATTATATACTGCAATATGGTAAGTACAGTTGTAATTATTATAATTTCATATCTCTATTTTCCATAGCAGCATTTATATCCCTGGTTTCTCCAGAGCACTTAATGCTTTCTGACAGCCACTTGTTGGGAGGTGGAAAGCAGGGAGGCAGAACTTATTTGGTGTTCCAAGAGAGCATTCACATTTACGTGGATGTTGCCTACAGCAACCAATAGTAGAAAGTTCCTTTTGTTTCCCTAAAGTGGCAAATCTGAAGACATTGCTTTTGCTTTCTTGCTTTTTTCAACTGCCAGGCAAGGAGAGAAACATGAAGAGAGAAACTGAGCGAAATAGGTAGCAGTCAAGACCAAAATATAAGATAGGCTCAGAGATAAACCAAACAGATTAATTTGTCTCTTGGACACAGTTATCCTTTGGTGAGAGGAAACTTACTGCTGTCAGTGAGTTACAGACGTCAGAAGCCAGGACCTGAAAATATCCATTAGTACATTATTGGCAGGCTGGATCCCAAAATAGCTTTGCCTTTGAGAAAGGTGAGGTTGACTTGCTTTTAGTCTATGCCTCTTGACTGTTGAGGTTATGGACTGTGACTGTGTCCAGGGAAAGTGTGCATTATTGGGATGTACATTTTGCCAAAAGTTGTTTTTTCCCCACTTGGTAGTGCTCAAGTACCCAAAGCAAGCATAGGTTGCTTTGGCAAATTACACTTTTACTGAGGATGCCCAGTGGTTAATCCGACATAAAATGTGAATTTGCATTACCAAATCACTGCTTGCCCAGTGCTTTGGGGATCTAATATGCTGCATAAGCATGAAGTGTGCTAAACTGTCATGGTCAATTGGTGACCTCCTCCTCCTCCATTGCTGGCAACGCTATCCAGTTTCACATGCAGTACTGAGGCCCATAGGGACAGAATGACCACAGCTACATAAATAGCATCACCAGGGTAAATATGTAAACACACAACGTTAGGAGGTGGTCACACCTGATACTTGCAATACCAGACAATCATTAGCACCCCTGCTATGACCTGGTCATTCAGAAATGAGTCATTGCTGATCTCTTGAACCTGTTGAGCTTATGAGTTCATATGGAAGAAGGTTTTTTTTGTCTGCACAGTTATAAGAAATGCAGGCTGTAGGATGCCTCTTGGTGTGATAAATTAGCATATTTGGAGATGCAGTAGTTACAAATATTTTAGTTATAACATTTCCAGCAATAGTTTCCATCTAATTCTGCCTACAATAGGAACTTTCAGCACAAGAACAAACAACATTTTTTTGTCTCCCCATCTCATCCATTTCATGCTGTATGCTGTTCATGCCCACAAGTTCTGATCAATGTGTGTTTGTTTGTGTCTGGCACAATGCAGTCCGAATCTCCCCTGGTGCCTCCAAAAAGTACTCAACTAGACTTGTGTTTCTCACATTAAAATGCATGTCTCTCAGAATTCTATGTTTTAAAACAATTAGACAGCGTATGATTGCCGTCCTGCTTTGTTTTGTTTACCCTATTTTAAAGGGCGTCTTTTTCTGAACCCTAGCTTGGCAGAACACTAAATACTCTCTGGTAATCTAAGAAAACAGTTCACTTACTGAAACAAAATTATCCACTTAAACACTTCTTTAATGAAGCCAGCGATCAGAAGCACTAAACAAGATCAAGGTCTAAGAAACAGCATTCTGTGTACTGCATTTGCATGCTTTAATTATGATCTTATTTAAAGAGGGAGAGGGTTTTATTTTACCAAACAAGAAAACTAGCAACTTTAAATGAGATTGTAACACAAAATTTCGTAACAGCGTGTTTCAGAGCAGGAGCTAATCTACTTTGTACCTGTACAGGCTGAACTTGCATCTCTGCTTTTGGCTTGAACTCAGGCTCCTTCCAGCCATTGCTTGCCCTGTGGCAGATGGCTTTTCTAGGAAGAGCCAAGATTATTCCTCGGCAGGATCGAGGATCAACTCCTTACCACCCGTGGTCTGCCACTACCAGAAGCAATGGGGCCACGGGATGCTTTGCACAGCATGGAGGTGTGCCAGGGAAGCTGCCGTCGTGCAGGGCTCACATCGGGGAGCATCATCTGGCTCTCCCTGGAGCCACGTCCCAAGGAGGTTCCACTGGAAAGTGAACTCAGCCCCATGGTTACTCTGGGGACTGCTCCTGAGCAGCTGTGCAAGCCCACCCAGTGAACTTCTTGTGAACAAGACTAACTTTTACATGTATGTTTCAAGTGCAGCTTTTAGTTAGATTCTTTCCCTATATAGTTTTACTGTTTGTCTGACCCTGAGGAACTTCTAGTGTTTCTAGACTAGTCATTGGTAAAACTCCTGTGGACTTCGATGCAAGTTAAATTTGGCTGCAGACATGTCATTTAGTCTCTGTGATGGTTTTTGGTCTCTCATTAGCATTTGCTGCCCACTGCTATACAAAACAAAATGACAAGTTTCTAAAAGGGAAGATTATTCTTCTGTATGTGTGTTTTCTAACCACATGAGTAACAAATAGACATGGTAATTTCACTGCCAGCAAGTGAACATCTGGAGCTTCTTGAGAATCATCTTTCAGAGGTATCACGTGAACCTGCAGGGCTCACTAACTGGGACCTGGGTGCTAATTCCATGACTAAGCTGTGTTGAAGTGACTCAGAGACAACCACAAAGTGACATTTGGTGGCTTAGCACCTCTCAGGTCAGTGCATGCCCCAGTTCCATGCCATTCTGTGGATGTGCCCAAGGGCATCTGTAATCCATGTTAGGAATCAACTTGGTGTGGGCATAGAGAACCACAAAAAAACCTCTGCCCAATTTGAAGCAGTGGTGAAAAGAGCTGATGTGTGTCAGAATACAAATAGAAGGGATGGAGGACAGTATGAAATATGCACTGTGTCATTTGATAATCCAGGCAGAGTTTCTTAAAACATTGTTTACTCCTGCCTATTTTGAGAGGACAAAATGGTATTGGAGGCAATTCCAAAGCATAGTTAGAGGCAAGGCAAAATTCCCTTAAAGGATGCTTGAAAAGTTTGTGATCAATTTCTTAGGTTGAACAAAACAGTCTAAATAAAAAGAAACAAGGCTAAAAGCACATAAAATGACCCAGGCAGAGAAAGTGAATCAGGAAGTTGCATTCATTCTCCCTCTCATGAGAGCAGGGGAAGGGATGAAAGAAAAGCAGGTTAAAAAATGTACATTTTCACCATATGCACAGGTAACCTATATTGCCATTAAAGCAGGTGCCCTTTAAGGCAGAAATGCAAGTTATGTACATTTACAATTTGAAGAAGTTTCCGGAGTTGTAACGGTACAAGTAAGCAGGGCCCAAACCCCAGTCTTAGTTGGTGGGGATGTAGCTATAATGGTGGATGTGAGAGGTGAAGGTTCAATTTCCTTCTCTACCCTGTAATCTCAGTTTGGCCAGGGAGGGAGGAAAGACAATAGCTGGCCAGATGCTGAAACTTGATTTGGAAACCTGAATCCCATGAGAATTCTCTGGAATTAGACAGTTCAGTGCCTTTAAAACATGGGTCTCTCTCTGCCTCTGCTCTCCAGCGATGAAGTGGGAACAATGGCATTGTACTCCATCCAAAAAATATGAACGGGTCAATCCATCAATGTGGACAGATACATATCCCTGTGACCAAGAATAGGAGAAACATTATCTTCAGAACAAATTAACTCATGTTCCTACTTCAGGGGTTTTTTTGTTGTTTGGTTGGTTGTTTTTTGGTTTTTTTTCTCCTTCTCTCAAAGTACGCAATACTGCTGACTGCTACCAAGGTCTAGCTGGGCTTGAACTGCAGCAGCAGTCCTGCTCCTGGAGGAGGTTATTCTAATGCCAGAGAGTCAGAAGGGCAGAAGCAGTGCTTGATGAGTCTTGCCTGCGACTCAGCATTCCTCTCCCCTCCTGTATTCTTTAAACTTCAGCAACTGAAATTATATCCATACTTTTTCTCCAGCATGGACCTTTGATAACAAAGCATCAGAAAGGGTAGCAAAAGTGACCTCAGAGTGAATCTAGGAACAAATCTTACCTTCCATACACTGATAAAGTGCTGAAACTACAAGTCCCAGCATGCAATATCACATCTTCATCAAAATGGATTATTGGTTGTATATGAATTAAAAAACTTGGTAACAAAATATCAATACTTATGACTGTGTGAGCAAACATTATCAGATTTGGTATTGCAAACTGTTTGAGGCCTCTGGTACAGCAAAATTCAGAATTCAGCAGGCTCCGAGCACCAAACAGCTACTAGATTTACACCAGAGGAGAAAAAAGGGGATGCAGCACTTTTGGACTGCATTCTGCAGTATATACTGGTATATAAATCACATAGCAAATATCAGAAGATGTAGTTTGGCATTATGTGTGACCATGTTTGAATAATCAGGTCAGTCTTATTTGTTGCTGTTCCAATCTCTCCTACAAATACTAGCTTCCTTGTTTTATTCTGGTTTACGCAGGCCCCACAACCGTCTGCAATTTGGCAGCTTCTACTGAGTTAGAAAATGTCAGCAGGAGAGGGGAGGGGTGATTAAAGAGAAGACAAGAGACAGAAAGTTTTCTAGCCATCAGCTTGCCTGTCTTTTCATCGTGCTTTGTGTGAGCTCTGCTGGCAATACCTACAACTTCTTTCTTTCATGAGAACATCTGATTGTGCTAACTGTGGCTGCCCAGCACTTGATTAAAGATGTGTTTTCAACTGAGAAGAGTGCAATTAAAAGTGAGCGTTGTATGGATCCAAGACCTTAATCAGAGGCAGAATAAAATATTGCAGATTTGGAACCTGCTACATGGAATCTGTTAACTCAGTAATACTGACAGCCACAGACTAGTTTGGTTTTGAATCCAATATACCTTATATGGTAACTTCAGCAATATCTTAATAACTTTGTCCATTACTTTGATAATAAAAAGTTCATTTGATGACAATCTGCAAGACTGTCAGCTGGCCTTTGGTATTTCCACATCTTTCCAGAACTAGGACTAACACTCAACAAATTTTCCCAAAGTGTAATTGGGAGATATTTGTTAATCAAAGAGAAGAATTCTCTTTGCATTTGTTCAGGTCCTTCAATGGTTCCTTTCCTTAGTATTCTTACAAATTCAATGATAGGAAATATTAGCTGAAAATTGATCTTAAATACACAAGGCATGATCCAAGATAGAAAAGACTTCTAATGATTTCAGTGGATTTTGGATTTGTTACTATTGCTTCACACTGAGAGAGAGTTCCTGTTGTTTCTCGGCTATGTCTGCAGACTGACTAGTATAATCAAAACAGACCAGTCAGCCAAAGAAAGTATTATTATAACCATTATTTTGCACAAGGGGAATGAAAGCTGAGGCCCGCAGAACTATGGAAGTGCCTCACCCGCTCCTGTAGAAATAAACAAGTACTGGGTCCCTATTTGAGAATCTCACCCAGTGCTTTGAGCTAAGACCAGCTAAGGCATGTCCTCGTAGACCAAAAAAACTGAGCACAGATCTCCAAAGTCCCAGTCCCATGATCCATTTTGGCACTGCTTCTGTTCTTTGGATTAAGCTCCTACAGGTAAACAAGAAGAAAAAACTAGCTGTAAACATATAGTTGGTAGACCAGAAATGTACATACAAGGATAAACCTCTGTAGAACATACAACCATTTTGATAAAAAACCTCTTCAGACTGTCTGTGAATACTGATTTACAGAATTAAATTCCAACATTCCAAATGTTACACAGCTCACCAAATCTCTAAATAATTATTTCCTTGCTAATCTATGAAAGTAATTGAAGGCTGTACCCAACCAGTAAGTTACTCACTTTGAACCGAGTCTAAGCAGAACAAACGGTACCTCCTTCAATGAGATCTAGCATTAATATAATATAGCTCTGAACTACTTAATAGGTTGATACTTCATTTTAGGGGGAGGCGGGGAGAGAGGTCCAAGAGGCTGAGGCCCCACCTGGAGAAGCAGGACACAAAGCTCGGAGAACAGGTCTGCCTTCTTGTCTTTTCAGCTCTTTAGCCATAGACCTGTCACTTACCCTTGGGTAGCCTGGTACAGATCACTCGGGGCTGATTTCTGCCCCCCCATTTGCTCTTCTGCCTTTGGCTATAAGTAATCAACGTGTTCCCAGACCCACTGCAGGGTGCATGCAGGAATATCTTTTAGGCTGTTTCAGCCCACGCTAATGCATTATCAGATTTGATCATTTTTGCTAGGGCAGTGGTGACAGAAATTCTTCTGTACCACGACAAGGGTGTGTTAATGGCACAGGAAAGTATTCGGGATGGAGCACCCCTCTGGGCAGGGAAAGTCTGCGTAGGCTGCAGTGAGCAGTGACAGCAAGCTCAGCGGTGCTGGCTCAGTAGCAGGTGCCTCCTCTCACCAGCTGCCTCCTCTCCCTCCGCAGGAGGCATCCACCTTCCCGGGAAGAGCTGCTGAAATGAATCATACAAGTCCCTCACCCACTTCAATGCAAAATCCGCTAGGCTTTCCCTTCCCCAGCTGACATCAGGTGAGCTGACATCAATCTGAGCATTTGGCTTGTAAGGTGGAGCTTTCACTCTTTCCCCCTTGAAAGGGCAGTAAAAAAGAGCATGGCACATCTTACCTTGCTACAGCTGCTTCTGCTCTGATTTTCTGCTTCACTTCCTTCCTCCCACTTCCCCCCAGAAAGTCAAGGGTTTCCTGCTATTTCTTTTTCTGCTTCAGTTTCCTTCACTTCAAAAATAGAAATCTTAATACTTTCTCCACAGCGCTGCAGAAAACACAGCTGGAAGATAAACATGTACTAATGCAGTGCTTTAAGGTTTAACATCTCATCTCTAGCATGGTCTCACACTGTTAAGCTGTCTGTGGGGAGAAGAGTGGTTGTCCCAACCCTCAAATTTATGACTTAACTGGTTCGCAGTCCTTTATTCTACCTCCAAAGTCCAGTGATCAGAAGTTCTTATTGTGTGATAGCATTAAATAATTTTGCAGATCACGACTTGTCTGAAATGGCAGAGAGAGAAAAATGCCCTCTCCTCTTGGTCCAACTGAAAGCTAAATGCTGTGTGTGTAATGGAAACCAAATTCTCTGTGCTTCTGCCAAAGAAATAAAAAATTCGAGAATGGCATTTCCTTATTCTTGACCTGCTGCAGCTGGCCTTTTCTGTAATACTCAGTCGACGGCCAGTAATGGCATTGTCATGAAAATCAGTTTTAGTCAACAGTGACTAGGCATGTACACATAGCATTTCAGAAAGTGTAGAAGGGAGGCTGTTGGGATTTTTACTGTGTTTAGGAAAAGAAACACTGTAAGATTCACCTTTTATCAATCATAAACTTGCAATGGGTGGCAAGAAGACCCTTCTTTCCTTCTGCCTTTCTTGGTCAGTAGTAACAGCAAGGAGTTCAGGAACAAAGATGGTGACACCAGTATCCATTCTTGCACAAGAGCTGTTTTCAGTTCAGCTCTGCCAGTTTCTCTTTCAGGAAAGTTGGTACAAACCTGGGAATCCAGCTATGAACACAGAGAAGTCCCTCCAGTGCTCCTCCGTACCAGAAGGAGAGAAGGCTTCTTTTCCACATCCATCTATGGCAGTAAGTCATCAGTGCTAAAGCCTGTGCAGCAAAGCTGGTATCTGCTTCCTTATTTTAATAGAGGTGTCCCAGGTGGGGCTGGAGCTTGGACATTGTCCTGTGGGATTTTTTGGTGTTTTTGTTGTTGTTCTTTCTCCTGTGGGTATTGGGGTTCATGGCTTTTACATAGTTGATCTTACAGGCTAGAGTGGAGATCACCAGTGTAAAGTATTAGCAGGAAATTTTGAGCTTGGTGAAGTGCTTTGAGATTCACTATAGCCTCTGCATGCTGATAATACTTACGCACATAAAATTTTAAGTTTCTCTCTGCAGTCATTCAAAATTCAAACTCTGTGGGAGGTACCAGAACTGGCAGATTAATTTGAGGTTTGCTTTTGGATCTTAGGGAGGTTCAAGCAGCAGTTAGACTAAACCAAAGGTCTGCATTTGAAAACTCAGTTCCTCTCCAACTTTTGATAAATTCCAGTCAGACACAGTTTACATTTGGCCCCTGTGTGCCAAGTGAATAAATTAGATCCAATCATCCTGAATTTGGGAAATCTTCAATCTAATTCAAAGTCCTTTTCCTACAGCCTGTCCTTCTCCAAATCACAGGAAAATGTAGGTAAGAAAAAATACGAATATATTCAAACTGGCCCTGTAAAGACAGCTGCAAACCTGTAACGTTTGAACAGAATAGCATGAGAAAGGATTAGGACTACTTTAGCTGAAGTGAATGATAAATGACTTGGTTCAACTCCCTACCCTAAAATGTCTGAACATTTCCTTTGACTGAGATGTTGGTTGGGATCCTGAGTCCAGCGTAACACCATTGTTCGTTGCAGTTTAGCTAAGACTGATTGTAATTGTGCACAGGCCCCACTGCTGCTGTTTCCATACAGTGGAGTGACAGCGCAACAGCAAGAAGGAAGCAGTAAAAAAATTAATCAGTGTATATATTCATGTGATGTGTACATATTTGTGTGTGTAGACATAAAAGGAAAGCAGGCGCTCTAAATTAGTGAGCTTTGATTTTCTCAAATGTTGCAGATCACAGAGACGGTGTCTCCGGCATTACATCAGCCTGGTTCTCCCAGATGCATTTTAATGTGTACCTCCTATGAAACACAGAAGTCTAGACCAAAAGACATATGGGCTGGCACTGAATGGCATGCTAGGAAAAACAGAATATCTAGCACATAACTACTTATAGGAGGCGGTACAAGCAGCACAGTGCTACTTAAATCACCAGACCGCTGTTATCTTCATTTCTGAATGTTGCAAATTACTCTCATTATCCACTTTCCACTCACTACAACAGAAACAACTCGGTTTATTTCCCAGAGCCAAGCTTAAAGGGACAGTTCAGTTCTCAAAACCTTGGTGGGCTGACTGCAGATCACTTTGGCTGGAGATTTTTGAACAGTTTAAAATTCTTCTTGGCCGTTTGTACATCTAGTTCAGCTTTTGGCTAACTTCCAACAGACAATGAGGAATTCTTCACTTTCTGTCCAAACTGCTGTGAAATTTTGCTGTAAAATGAATTAAAACTGCAGAAACCCTTCCAGGAGGTGGTTGAGAGGGAGACAGACTCCCGCACAGAAGAGGCAAAAGCTTTCTCCACACTACAAAAGCAAAAAAAAAAAACCCATAAAACTATTCAGCCCCAAACTGCCTGCTTTAGTGCTTGTTGCAGAAAGACCACAAAAGGCATCTTTCGCTGGCTTCTGAGCTGGTCCATGGAAACGTCATGTGTTTTGCAGGTCTGGAGTCCTGCAGAAGAGAAGCTGGAAAGTGAAGAGAAGCTTCCACCCAGCTGTTTTTACCAGGCCTATTTCTCTTCTCCTTGGGTGGTTGCTGTCACGAGCGACTGTGACAAAAAGCCAGTCTGGATTATCAAAACAGGATTTATTTGAGCAAGCAGTAAACTGGCAAAACAGCGCTGGGCGGCCGGGGAGCCTCCGCTCCCCCACCGGCGCGCGCTCACCCCGGTCAGAGCCCGCTTCTGACAGTCCTTAGCTTCCGGGTTAGGTTCCGGGTTGACGTGGCCTCCTCCGGAGCCTGCTGCAGGTTCGCGCCTTGTTGCTAGGGGGTCTCTCCTGGCCCTCTGGTGCTCGCGGGATGAAGGCAGTAGTCGTCCTCTGCGTTGTAGGTTGTGACCTTATCGTGTAGAGCACGCGTACCACATACATACTTACAGGATCCACAGTATTTCCTTATTTGGCAATCGAGGCTAGTACATCCTGTTCACTGAACCGAATATGGCGGTTACAAAGAAACCAGTTACACTGGTTCACAACGGTCAGCATATTGTGCAAAAATAACATACCGGTTTGATTAACAAATATGCAAGATGAGTCTATCACAATCCCCCCTTTTTGTTTTTATCATTTTGTTGATCAAACCGAGCAATAGTTTCTCGGGCTAGAGAGAGAATGGGAGTTTCTCTTCCGGCCATCCCCTCTTCTTCTAAACGCTCATACCGTTTTCTTAACAGCATTAGGTGTGCTGCTTCTAATCTACTCTTTGCAAGTCCGATGATTTTATTCAGTATGCAAGGTCCAAAAGGTCAAGATCAGCATTAATATTACCAGAGGTCCGGCGATTGTTGATAACAGGATAGTTAACCAAGGAGAATGCGTGAACCAAGATTCATACCAACTTTGTTGAGCTTCCCTCTCCCTTTTCCGCTTTTCTAGTCCTTCTCGTAATTTTGTCATAGTATCTCTAACTACTCCGGTGTGATCCGCGTAAAAGCAACACTCTTCTTTTAGGGCTGCACACAATCCTCCTTGCTGCAAGAAGAGGAGATCCATCCCTCTCCTATTCTGCAACACCACTTCAGATAATGAGGATACAGATTTCTCTAATGCAGTTATTGACTTTTCTATTCTCTCCAGATCTTCATCTACTGCAGCCCTTAAAGAGCTAAATTCCTGTTTCTGTTCAATGAGAGAGGTTATTCCTGTCCCTGCTCCTACGGCTCCAATGCTTAACAGAGTAGCTACTGTAATAGCAGTTATTGGTTCTCTTTTAGTAATATGATGTGTTCCAATATCCCAATAATCATAAATCGCACTCTCTTGACCTTTGGGATAATAGTGACTTGGATACAGTATTCCCGAGAAGCATTGAACACATGTAGGGACAAACATGGGGTGAGTCCCGTTTTGGAACATATCCATCGAGCTCCTTCCTGAGGGATAATCCACGTATTCACGGTTTTGTTAATGCTGGGTTCTATGGAACCACAAAGCACTTGTTTGGATTTCGGCACTTGGCCTATACAAGCCCCTGTTCCGGTGACATGCTGCATGGTTATTTCTTTCTTTCTATTTCCCCAGGAACATTGAGAGGGTGTAGTCTCTGTGCTTAGGTTATAGTGCTATTAACTCCAATGGCCTTGTAAAAGGGTGGATTAACGTCATAACAAATCCAACAGCCTGATGTCATATTTGGTCTAGTGTGATTTAGAGTTTGATAAGTGGCTTGTATTATCTCCCATAAGGGACTTAGCTGACCTTCCTCCTTTTTGGTTTCCTTAGTGGTGGTTTTTTTTTTCCACATGTGTATCATTAGTTGGGGATACCACTTCGGGTCCTTTAATTACTGTATTAGGGCCAACCGCCTGAGGGGGACTCTCTGCCTTCTCCTTTCTGATCAATATAAGTACTCCCCTATCCGTCCCGGGTTCCCAGAGCCTTACACCCCAAGTTCTTCCTATCACCCACCCAGGATCTTGAGGCTGTTGTATTGTAACCTTTAAAGATTTACAAGTTCCAGCAGAGTTTACACTACCATCGTAACTGTAAGTAGGCTTACTGCAATTGTCTGGCATCCATGTAACGCTGAGATATTTATCCTGGCTAGAGATGGGCCATCCCGGCTCAGTGACTAGGGTTTCGCAGCCCCAGTATGCACAATAATATTGTCGTGGAGAATTACAATAACTTTTTCCCGGATTCCAGCTAGGACACCAGTAGGTAGCCTTCACGTTCATAGCCCCCCAGGAATATTGTCTTTGGGGACTACACGCGTGGTGTACAGTGCTTCCCCCATATCCTATTACCGTTTCTAATAGTTCACAATTAGTTATATTAAAGGAGGGTGAGCCTGCTGTAGTAATAGTCTGGAGGGTTCGAGAGTCGTCCCACCTAGAGAGAGTCCATTTATAGGGTTGGTGGGGGTTCTCTTCTCCTTGGGTCATTCCTATTGTCATCAGTAATAGCTCTATTATCAAAATGCTTATCTTCGGGTTTGAGGAAAGCGGTGTGCCCTTACCTTTGCTACAGGTATCCCAAAGTTTCAGGTACTTACTCTGGTTGTTACCTTCGTTTCTTGAGAGAGATGGGAGACTTCGGGGAAGTCCTGAGGTCACTTGGGTGAGGAGTTGTAAATCAAAGGGCTTCACGAGCCTTTTCTGGAGGTGGTTCATCAACCTCAATCCCCACAGCAGTACACCTCTGCCTCCTCCTTCGCCTACTCTGTTGCTTACAGCAGCGGGGTGTACCATCTTCTTGGCAGCAGTCGTATTCTTCAGGGGAACCTCCTTCATATTTAGTTAATCTTGACTCAACCTTGACTTACATGCCCCACCCCCCCCCAGTTCTTATTTTTCACCTCCCAAGTTCCACACCTCACTTTAGCTACTGTCCGTCTGCAAGTTACTTGCACGAGTTCGGCTTTTACTGGACAGGGTTCTTTTGCATAGAAACAACACTTCTCAAGGTTTATGTCTTTAGCAAAAATATTCCACCACCCCTCAGATAATGCCTGTTTAGTTAGTTTTCTTTCGTATTTATAGCACTCATGGCAAACACCACTAGGAGGATACCCATAGAGGCAATGGACCCACCACTTTCCTTTACAAAGTTTGCACTTATAACGGACAAAGAGATAACATAACAAATACAGTCGGGATTTCTACAACAGATAGTCTCACTCATCCGTTTTTCTCCGGAAGGTAACTTTCAGGTTGTCAGGATTCCCTGTGGCTTCCCAATGGGAACTCCGAATGGGTCCTTTGATTCTGCTTGCGTGAGTCCATCCTCTTTCAGCAGTCCGAACGGCGGTATCTGTAGCGAGTAAAACAAGAAAAGGTCCCTCCCAACAGGGAGTCAGGGATGATTCCTTCCAGGTTTTGATCAATACCTTATCTCCTGGTTTGATTTTGTGGATTGTAATATCTAAGGGCGGTCTCTGCACTATCAGTCCTTTCTTTATTAACTCTTGCCTTCTCTTCATAAGTTCCGTGCAAGAATTTCTCCTCTACCTTTGGGTGTTCAATTGGTATTTCTAAGTCATAAGGCATTCCGTATAGCATTTCAAAAGGGGAGATTCCAGTGTCAGCCCTAGGTTGTGTTCTTATGTTTAATAAAGCTATGGGCAAACACTTTACCCAACTCATTTTGGTCTCAATCATTAATTTGGTTAAATGTTTTTTAATCTCACCATTCATTCTTTCTACTTTTCCCGAACTCTGCGGATGCCATGGGGTATGGTATTCCCATTTAGTTCCTAAGGGGTCTAAGATTTCTCTGATAACCTTGGAGGTAAAGTGAGGTCCTCGGTCTGAATCAATTACTGCTATGTTCCCATACCGTGGTATGATGTTTTCTAACAATACTTTTACTACAGTTTTTGCAGTGGCCCGTGCCACCGGAAAAGCTTCTACAAAATGGGTTAAGTGGTCTACCAGTACTAAGAGGTATTTATACCTACCGACCTTTGGAAGTTCGGTAAAATCAATTTGTATTTTCTCAAATGGTCTTTTTGCCAACCCACGTCCTCCTTGCACTCTTTCTCTAAGTTGCTGTTTGTTCACTTTCTGACACGTTAGACATTCTCCAACAATCTTCTTAGCTATGTCATATATTCCTATACACA
>VZSF01001234.1:0-36508 GCA_013398295.1 Chionis minor
CAGGGCAGGTTTAGATTGGGTATGGGGAAAAATGTCTTCACGGAAAGGGTCATCAAGCGCTGGCAGAGGCTGCCCAGGGCAGTGGTGGAGTCGCCATCCCTGGAGGTGTTTCCCAGCCGGGCAGTCGCGGTGCTGAGGGACACGGGGCAGCGGTGGGGTGGGCAGTGCTGGGTGATGGTTGGACACGATGATCTTAAAGGTTTTCTCCAACCTCAACAATTCTGTGTTCTATGATTCCCTGCTCTGCAGCCTGGCACAGAGCAGGATGCGAGCCCGCTCTGCCGGTCTGTCCTCCAGGACACGAGGGGCTCCCCAGGCACATCCGGATGGAGCCCCTCACCGACTTTGCCAGTGGTTTGAGAAGTACCCAAACACTTGGGCTTTTGTCCGTGCTGCTTTACCCTGCACCGCTACTGGACGGGCTCACGTGTGCGCACACACTTAACGCGGACGATCCACGTGCGATTTAACTCCCTGCCCTGGAGACGCTGCCGGCACCAATCCTCAGCATCTCCGCAGCCTCCCGGGCTGCTCCCAGGGCTGCAGCCGCCCAGGGGGAACAAAACCCACGGAGGAGCAGCAGCGCGCCAGCCCGGCCTCCAGCCAAAGGCAAAGGCAGAGACACTGCCAGGAGAAAACCAAGTGTGACAGGGGTAAAGACACCAGCGCTGCGTCTTGCGGGGCGATCCCAGCCACACTGTCCCCCCGCGCCAAACACACTTGGTTAAAGCGCGTCACCGCCGTCCTCACGCTGCCCGGTCTTGCCCCACCGGGGACGGCGGTGACAGGAGTGAGCCCGGCGGTTTGGCAGGGAGCAGGCGAGGAGGACGGTCCCCTCCTGGCCTCACCTGCTCCCTTTCCCAGGCCGCGGCACGGGCAGTCACGCTCACGCAGCTGGCCGTGCCGTTGCTTCCGAGGTTTTTTTGACCATTTTTATTTACGCACAGGCCCTTTTCCTCCCGCCACCTGCAACGCGCAAGAAGGGACTTTCCTCCTGCCACCTCAGTGCAGCCGAGTACAGGAAACCTGACCTTGGGGCTGGACCAGACGTGTCCCCCATGGGACTCAGCCCCCTCTGAGCAGAGCTCCTCTGGGATGATGGTTTTGGAGCACCTCTTCCCCATTCACATGGCAAGCCCAGAGCATCCTTGGGCTCCAGGGAGACATTCCAGCCCCTGCCACTGTCTGAAAGGGGCTCCAGGAAAGCTGGGCAGGGACTCGGCATCAGGGAGTGGAGCCACGGGACGAGGGGCAACGGTTTTCCCCGGGCAGAGGGGAGATTTGGGTGGGATGTTGGGCAGAAATTGCTGGCTGTGAGGGTGGGGAGCCCCTGGCCGGGGTTGGCCAGAGCAGCTGTGGCTGCCCCATCCCTGGAGGTTCAAGGCCAGGTTGGCCGGGGCTGGGAGCAGCCTGGTGTGGCGGGATGTGTCCCTGCCCAGGGCAGGGGGGGACACTGTGGGGCCTTTAAGGTCCCTTCCCACCCAAACCGTTCTGTGATTCTGTGATGCTGAGGCAGGATTGAAGATGCCCCCACTGTGGTCTGGTTCACACCAGCGTTCTGTGGGAACCTCGTGTCCTGTTGACACCCTGACTTTGGAAATCTCCAAAACTTCCACGTTTTTGCAGGGGGGCCGTCTGCAGCCCCATCTCTGACAGGGACTGGAGGGAGGAACTGCAGACGCCTGGTGGAGATGGGCACTGAGGCCGAGCAGAGCTCGGAAGCGTGGGGCAGGACCTGTTTGCGCTCCGCAGACGTGGCAGCCGGGCGGGTTCCCGCTGCAGCCGCTCTCCCGAACGCCGCCTGTGCAGAGCAGCCCCTCGCCTCAGCGCCGGGCTTTGTTCTCCTGACGTCCATTTCATCTCCAAACCAGAACACAAAAATGCCTGTAAAGGCCTCAGGGACGCGCAGAGCCGGGCTCGGCATCGACCAAGCTGGTTTTGTTTGTTTTTCCCCAGCTTCTCCCTCAGAGGGAGGGGGAGCCGCTCACAGCAGAAAAAAAACGGGCTCCGAACCCTCCCGCCTCCTGCTCCAAGGCCATGGCCGGGCTCTGCCGTCCCAGCAGAGGCGAAATCCTCCCTCGGTTCTTGCCCAAACGCACAGGGTTTGTTTTGTGTTTGTCTTTCCAGCACAGAGCCTCCCCCCGCCATGGCCAGCATGTATTTAACCTTTAAGTGTTTTCTCCTGGGGAGCAGAGCACGCTGCGCGCGGGAGGCAGAACACGGCGCTCGCAGCTTTTAATAGCTCAGCGGCGAGCGCTGCAGCGCCCCGAGGTCAGGAGAACAAAGATGTGGAGAAACAGCAGCACCGACGCTCCCTGTTATTTTCGCTTCGCTCCGGATCTCCTTCCCGCTGGGGGAGCTTTGCCCGCCCGAGGCGGCTGCCGCGCAGCACAGCTGGGGGACGTGGGCTGGGGGGCAGGACCACTCACAAACTCAGGCTCAGCTTCATTTCCCGACCTCTGCCCGCTCACAAACTGCCACAACACGTTTGTGTCCCCCGTCCCGCCAGGGGCATCAGGTGCGGGAGAGCGGTGCTGTTCCGGGAGCCGCCACGCCGCAGGCTGAGCACACGCAGCTGGGATTCTCCCAGCACCTCCGGAGCATCATGTAGCGACACCGTCCCCATCCCGCTTCCCTGCCAGCCGCGGCCATGCCCACCTCATCCTCCCCTTCTGCCACCAAGGCCAGGCCAGGTGTCCCCTGGGGACACCCCCGAGGTCCCCACGTCAGGTCGCAGCCAGCCCGGGAGCAGCAGCAGGGCCCCGGGGGAGGGCTGGGCTGGAGACCCCTTCCACGGGCGGCACCAGGACTCGCCTCCAGCTTCCCGCGCTGCCAGCACCGAGAACGGGAATGGGAATGGGCCGGGGGGGCGGCTGCCGGCACCGGGAATGGGAATGGGGAGACTGCTGGCACCAGGAACGGACACCGGGAACGGAAATGGCGGGGCTGCTGACACCAGGAACAAGCACTGGGAGCAGGAATGAGGGGGCTGCTGGCACCAGGAACAGGAACTGGGACGAGGAATGGGAATGGGGGAGCTGCCGGCACCGGGAACGTACACCAGAAACTGGCAGGGTGGGGGCTACTGGGAACGTGAACAGGAACGAGACCCGGGAAGGGGAACTGGGAACGGGAACTGCGAACCGGCGATGGGAGCGGCCCTGGGCGCGGAGCTGCACTGGGAGCTGGGAGCGGGGAGCTGGGAGCAGGGGGGTCCACTGGTCACGGCACCGGGGGCTGGGAACCGGGGATCCGGGCTCAGGGTGGATGCCCAGAATGGGGATCCCTAGAAAAGGGCTCCCAGGGGTGGGATGGGATGGGATGGGATAGGATACCCCGCACAGGGGGGGTATGGGTCAGCGAGCCCGGGACGGGCTGCGCAGGGATGGAGAGCTTGGGGAGAGCCCAGGACGGGTCCCTGGGAAGGGGTGCCCAGGGTGGCCAGCGTTGCGGGGGCTGATCCAGCCCCGCGCTGGGCACCCCGTCCCCTGCCCGCTTCTGGAGGGGTGACGGGCTGGGGGCTGCCGGGGTTCACCTCCGGGCCAGCCGCACTGGCATTCCCAGCCGTGTCCCCGGCTCCTGCCTGGCCTGGAGCTACAGCCCAGGCCTGGGGGGCTTTTGGAAAGCGGCGCTGTGCAGCCCCTGCCTCAGTTTCCCCAGCTGTGCGGGGCAGCATGAGGCCAGCCTGGCCCCTCTCCTCCCTGCCTGGGTGAAAAGCCCTTGGGAAAACCCGCGCCATGGCAGTGACATGCCTGGCTCCCCCCTTCCAGTACCCCTGAAGTCCTCCTGTCTTCCCATCGCCCCAGGAGCTGAACTTGACGGCAGCCCCAGGGGCGCTTCTCAGCGGAGGGGGAAGAGGATGCTGAAGTCAGTTGGGACAAAAAGTGGGTTGAGGCTGGCACTCCCCATCCGGGGGTCCATAAACCTGCAGGAATTTCCTTGCTTGCTGCCTCGGTGTTTTCTTTTTCCTGGTGGGCGTGTGGAGGATGGGCTGCTGTCAGGACACTGCTGCGCACGGCGCTAAGGGGTGACAGAACCGGCGTCACACTCCGGTGCTTCTGCAGAGCTCCCCTTCTCAGAGAGGAATGTCAAAAAAAATGAAAATCAGTTTTACAAAACTGAAAATTGGGTGAAAATTGTGGTGTGTGGCCCGCTGGAGCTCATGCCAGCGTCACTTCAATGCTGCTGGAAGTTTTTGTGCTGCCGCGCACAGGCTCTTCGCTGCTAACGAACACCGAGGTCATGCAGAAGCCACCTAACTTCAGAAGAACAAGTGCCAATTCCTGTCACATCAAGATGGGGGGGCGCTGGATACGCTTCTGTGCGTTGCCTTGATGTCCCCTCGCTTCCCCCTCGGGCCTCTGGGAGGTGACAAGAGCACGGACAAGGGCGAGATGCTGCTCCCGGCGCATCGCCCGCGGCACGGCGTGCCCACAGTGAAGATGTGGCCTTGCGCTGTGCCGAACACGCAGGGTGGGCACAGCCCATTTTTGAATGCCACGGAGAAAGGCTCCTGATGGATCGCCCGCCCCTGGGACAAAATCCATCTTTTATCAGAAGAAAAGCGGGAGCAAAGGGCTGGCGCTGCTCGGACAGCACAGCCCAGGTGGCAGTGTGTGTCGGAGGGGATTCCGCCCCTCGACTCCACTCTGGGGAGACCCCACCTGGAATGCTGTGTCCAGCTCCGGAGCCCCCAGCACAAGAAGGACAAGGACACGTGGGTTAGTTATTTAATTATTTAGTTAAATGCAATGCCCCCCCCCACCATCAGCCCAGCTTGCCCCCGCCAGCGCCCTTCTGCCCTTGTCTCCCAGTCTCTGGGATGAGCCTGCCTGGCCGAGGGGCTTCCCAGGAAGCCTGACCCCCTCTGCCCTGAGGGAGGCTGCATGTCCCGCTGTCCTGCTGGTGCGGAGCCACTTCCCCGGCTCTGCCCTGGCTTCCGAGGTCTCTGCGGGACAGGGGCCGCGTGGGGGCTGCTGGCTCCCAGCCCTGGGGCTGCTGCTGCTGCTTTGGGCTTCGCAGCTCCCAGCGCCCCGGTCTCTGCCGGGTTCACGCTAGGACAGACCCCCCGGCTGCGTTTCACCCTCATGGGCAACGCGCAGCGCCCCTGGGAACACAGCTCCGTCCCCCAGCTCGGCGTCCTCCTGTCTGGCCATGAAGTGGGGCAGCATCAGCAAGTGGTTTGATGCCCGTCTTCCCCTTCCCAGTATTTCATAAAATCAAAGACTCATGGAATGGTTCAGGTTGGAAGGGACCTTAAAGACCATCTTGTTCCAACCCACCTCCCACCACACCAGGCTGCTCCCAGCCCTGGCCAACCTGGCCTTGAACCTCCAGGGATGGGGCAGCCACAGCTGCTCTGGCCAACCCCGGCCAGGGGCTCCCCACCCTCACAGCCAGCAATTTCTGCCCAACATCCCACCCAAATCTCCCCTCTGCCCGGGGAAAACCGTTGCCCCTCGTCCCGTGGCTCCACTCCCTGATCCCGAGTCCCTGCCCAGCTTTCCTGGAGCCCCTTTCAGACACTGGCAGGGGCTGGAAGGTCTCCCCGGAGCCTTCTCTTCTCCCGCCTGAACCCCCCCAGCTCTCCCAGCCTGTCCTCCCAGCAGAGGGGCTCCAGCCCTCCCGGCATCTCCGGGGCCTCCTCCGGCCCCGCTCCAACAGCTCCGTGTCCTGCTGCTGTTGGGACCCCCCAGTCCCTCTCCTGGGGGCTGCTCCCCACCCCTCCATCCTCAGCCTGTGCCGGTACCAGGGGTTGCCCCACCCCCGTGCAGGACCCTGCCCTTGGCCTTGTTGAACCCCATGAGGGTGGCACAGACCCACCTCTCCAGCCTGTCCAGGTCCCTCTGGATGCCATCCTGTCCCTGCAGCATGTCACCGCGCCACACAGCTGGGTGCCATCAGCCAACGTGCTGAAATCGCCAGCGTAGCCCCGGCCCCAGCTCGGCGGGTGGCACCGCAGGCAGGACACCGGAACCCAGACGCCTGTGAACATGTGGGTTTGGCAGAGGCGTCACACGTTCTCCTTTGGAGCGCTTTCAAAAACAGGTTTCACGTCCTTATATTAAGGGTTTATTTTCTGACCAAAGACAGAAAATACTTAAGACTTAATAAGGACAAAATATGCATCCTAAAATAGGAAGTAATTATACTAACTGCTCCATTATCACTGCTGAGCTTTCCCTCAGCGAAGCCTGGGTTCAGTCACCGCACACAGGCACCGACACCTTTAAACAACAGGGTTTTACGAGCAATTTAGACGATTCCAGCGGCTGAAATCTCCAGCCACGGCTCATTGCTTTTTGCAGACTGGTCCTCCTTGTTCTCTGTTGAGGTATCTGGCAGGGCTTTGAGTCCATTTATGTGGACAAAGTGTTCCTCCCACAGGGTTCATTTTAGCAACCCATTTCCCAGTGTCATTGCACAAGCTGATTCCAGTAAAACGGCAGAGCCACCCCCGGCAATGAGGCTGTCACACTCTGGCGTCCCTCTCTCCCACGCCGCGGGCTCCGTCTGGCAGCCTCCAAAGCACGGATGGTCCAACATCATCCAGCAGGTCCTTTGGCCGCCGCTTCCCAGTCCAAGGGTTTGTGAATTGCTTCCTGGGGCACAACAGGATAGGCACGGAGAAGCATGGAATCACAGAATGGTTTGGGTGGGAAGGGACCTTTAAAGGCCACCAAGTCCAGCCCCCTGCCATGGGCAGGGACATCTCCCACTAGACCAGGTTGAACCTGACCTTCAATATTTCCAGGGATGGGGCATCTCCCACCTCTCTAGGCAACCCGGGTCAGTGTCTCACCACCCTCATCATGAAGAATTTCTTCCCGATATCTGGTCTGAATCTCCCCTTTTGTAGTTCAAAGCCGTTTCCCCTGGTCCTACTGCAATAGACCCTGCTAAAAAGCCTGTCCCCAGTTGAGGTGCCCCCAAGGCAGAGGGAAATCCAGCGAAAAAGCAGTGCATTTCCATGTCACCGGAGGCGGTCAGTCATGCTAAGGAGAGGGTAGGACACAGGCCGGAATCGTGGGATAGAAAAGGTGCGGGCAGGGCAGACTGGAGGGCAGGAGGTGCTGGCTCCTTCGCCCCGCAGACCCGGAGAGCTGCCGGCAGGGCAGGCTGGAGGGCAGGAGGTGCTGGCTCCTTCGCCCCGCAGACCCGGAGAGCTGCCGCTCACGCTGCTCTGCCGTCACTCCTTGCTGGGATTGTCCTTCCCTGCCTGGTCCCTCGTCCCTGCCTTGGAGAGCCCTTAGTGACAAGGACAGTTTGCATGGGTGTCCCCACAGAGCCCAGGCACGAGGGTCTGCAGACCTCACACATCACTGCTCCACCACTCTCTCCAGTTTCCACCCCATGAGCATCCGTACGGACCTGTGGCAGGGATGCTGTCACCACCAGAGCGGTGGGTGAAGAAGGAGAAAACTTTTCTACAATCATCAAAACGATGCTGCAGTGGCAGCGCCGGCGCTGGTCGCCCCGAGGCGGGGACCCAGGGGGCTGGAGGACCCTGAGAATCCATCCCGGCGATGGTGCTCCCCGCTGGCCACCGGGCGGCTGTTCAAGCACGCGCGGCAACAACTTCTGCGCTGGCAGGGGCCAGCCCCAACGGGACACCCAGCGCTTGCCGCAGCACGGCAGCCGCCCCTGAAGCGGAAGAGCAACAGGGAGGATGATCCACAGGTGGCTGGCAAAGCTGCTGGCTCCATCTCCTTGGGCCGGAGCGGGTCAAGGAAGTCGTGTGTCTCTGCAGGCTGCGGACGGCGATGTCCCCATCAAACACTGCGGGCAGCGGAGTCGCTGACTGCGCAACTGAAGGAGAATGAACAAGCAGCAGCCGGGCAAGGCAGGCGCCAAAGAACGTGTCTGTCACCCTGAGCAGAGAGCAGCGAAGGTCCTGGGCACCATGGAGGTCGATAACAGCAACTCTGCGGCTGCTAACGCAGGAAGGAAAAGGTGCATCGGCCTGGGGAGGCCTCGCTGTCCTGATGGGACAAAGGACAGGACGGAGCTGCCTAGACGTGCGATAATATCCATGGAAAAGGAGGGGGGGGAAGTCCAGAGGGGAGACCTCTCCATGCCTGGGCATCCAACAAGGACGAACATTCCTGGGTTGGAGCCGGTATGACTGACAGCTGCCACAGGGGTCTTTGATCTTCTCTTTAAAAACACCTAGAAATAAAGTACAGCGTAAGAGAAACCACAAATCCCGGCAGAGCTCAGCAGCGCTCACTGGGCTGAGCTGCTCCCTGCTGGACCCGGCACAAGTTACTGAGGGACATGGGTTAGGGGTGGTTTTGGCACAGGTTTATGGTTGGACTCGATGATGTTGAAGGTCTCTTCCAGCCCCACTGAGTCTATGATTCTATGAAAGGGTTCTCAGGCATTGGCACAGGCTGCCCAGGGAGGAGTTGGAATCGCCGTCCCTGGAGGTATTTCAAAGCCGGGCAGACGTGGTGCTGAGGGACATGGGTTAGGGGTGAGTTTGGCAGTGTAGGTTTATAGTTGGACTCGATGATCTTGAAGGTCTCTTCCAACCCAAGTGATTTCGTGATTCTAAGTGTTGGCGCTCACACCAGGACCCGTCGTGATGTGAAGCGTCAAGAGAGACTGTGCAGAGCTGGACCAATTTCTACAGCAGCTTTTCTGCCCCTCGGTCCCCAGGTTGACGAGGGATGGGGAAGATGGAACCTGCTGAATCTGACCCAGGTCACCGGTTTCTGGTGGAGAAAACCAGAAAAGGGAGGGCTGGTCCTTCTGTCTGTCCAAGTGGATTAACTCCCAGGGACGTGGCGCTGGTGGCGCCGGCTGCAGGGACAGTCCCTCAGCAGGTTTCCCGGCCCCGAGGATGAGTTAACCGGCACTGAGGCTTCACGCCCCGGGGAGGTTCGGAGCAGAGACGAGCCACGCGCAGCACCGTGAGGTTTGGGTGCACCCTCGGGAGCTGCGGGCAGGCGAGCGCCCGACCACCCCCATCCCAGAGCATGGCCTGGAACCAAACCCGGCCGGGAGAGCGGGAGAGGAGGATTCGATCCCCTGGGAAAGGAAGGAGCAGGTGCCTCTGGGCTCCCTGTGGCCAGGGAGGGGACCCAGCAATGCTTCTGCAGGCGCTTAGGGTGGGCGAGGGGAAAGAGGGGGAGGAAATCCCAGGACAGCCCAGCCGGCAGCGTGGATGTCGGCACTGCGGCAGCGACGTTTGGGACACGCACACACAAATGGGTCGGGGGTGTTTGAACCTGCCCTCAGGCAGAGCCTGGCTGGGCACAGGGGACCCAGCTCACAGAGGAGGGATCATCCCCTGTTCAAGCCTGGCTGGTGAAATCCAGCGGTTCCCCACAGCCTAAACCTCCCCCCGCTCCCCGTGCCTCCGTGTCCCTTGCTCCGCAGGAGCTGGAGACCTCTGGCTGTGGGGCAGGGTGTCCATCCTGATGATGTGGGGGCTGAAACCACGGCTCACCGTGGCCGGTCCCCTTCCAGACCAAGCTGGAAGTGAGCCTTGGATCAACCGGGCCGTATCCACCCCTCAGCCACGTCCGTCGTCCCCGAAAGCTGGAATTAGCCAAGCCCGACGCAGGATGTGCCACGTCCACCATAGGAGCTGGCACCCGCCGAAACCCATGCCTGCACCTCCCCGTTGCCAGAAGGCGCAGCATGAGGTCTGCGTCCCAGCGCCGCACCCACCACCTCCACCAGAGCCCACGCAGCGCGGCAGCATCCCCCGGGGGGCTCGCAGCCCCCCGGTTTGGGGAGGTGGCCGGAGCCCACCGCGCCGTGGCAATGAGGAGCAGCCCCGGAGCCAAGGGCTGAACATGGGGACTCGCCAGCCGTGGCCGGACCAGGAGCGAGCGGCTGCTGGGGGGATCGCGGCGGGGGCTGTGCAGCGGCAACATCTGAGACCTCGGCACACGGACGCTGCACATCCCAGGGGGATGCTCAGGGCCAAGGGGAGCTGTGGGGCTCTGCCCTTCCGGCGCTTCCAGACTCGGGAGATTACATGCCAATCTGCCAATTAACAGTGTTGGTGGTGGAAGCAAATCTGTTTGCCCAAATGAGCTGGGAGTGCAGGGAGGAGAAAACAAACTACATAATAATTTTGGAGCAGTAACTGCTTGCCGTGCAGAGGAAAGGCAGCGTCCTGCAGGTGGGAGCTGGCAGAATTTCGTGGGTCAGACAGAGCACAGCAGAAATGAGACATTTTGCTTTGCTTTCATGGCATCAGAAATAGCTGCCTGTCTTGGAGCTGTAGCTGTCCTCCATCCATCACGCCCAACAGCCACCACGGCGAGGTGGGGGGGTCATCAAACCCCATGAACTTCGTACAAATCTAACGCCACCTGGTAGTTTTCATTATGCGATGGTCACGGTTACGTTAATATGCAAGCTGTAGGAGCGTTTAGACCTTGCCGCTCCCCAGAAAAATACTTTTTCTTTGCCCTCCCATTTTCGATCCCAAGTGTGCACTGCCTGCATTCCAGGCTGTGTTCACCTTTTTGCCAGCATTTTCCGGGATGCGGATTCTTTGGTTCCTGGCTCCCGCAGAGCCTCTCCCTCCCTCCGCCCAGCAGATCGGTCCCTGTCGCTTCGGCAGACGCCAGTCGAGCGCTCGGTGCCACATGCGGCAGAGGGGTCATCGCGACACTTCCGGGGGGGGACAGAGTGAGGTGGGAGTGGTGCCAGGCGCGGCGGTGCGGTCGGGGGATGAGCTGCAGAGCTGGCGGCCGCTGGGCAGCACGGTGGCAGCAGAGCAGTTGGAATTGAGCCCTGCTCCAGAGGGGTGTCGGGATGGACCCCTGGAGAGTGACCTCCCCCTGCCTGGGCACCGCAAGTTCAAGGGGAGAAGCCCCGCTGCTCCCAGAAGTGGAGCCGTTGTCTGCCCAGCTCGTGCACCAACAGCAACACCAAAGCTCCACCACCGCCATCACACCTCCTGGGCGGGCAGAGGTTGACAGAGCATCCCTCCACCATCACCCCTTCCCCGACACACCGCAGACCAGTACGAGTCTGCATGGAGTTTGGACTCTGGTGTGAAATCAAGCCTCAGGCGTACGCAATGACGTAGACGTAGTCCCAAAGTTAATATCATCATGGAATCACAGAGTGGTTTGGGTTGGGAGGGACCTTAAAGATCACCTAGTCCCACTCCCCTGCCCTGGGCAGGGACACCTCCCACCAGACCAGGCTGCTCCAAGCCCCGTCCAACCTGGCCTTGGTCTGTCTGGCTCTTGGTCCTCAAGAACCTTCTTGGGAGAGCCGGGAGTATTCAAAGACTTCGCTGCTGAGGAACCAGATCTTCTGGCCATTGGAAGCTTCCCTGGAACCGCTGCAGCTCCAATTAATCAATTCGCAGACTAAATGGAGAAAGGACTTTTCAGTCCCCCAGTGGGTCCTTCTCGTGCACCCCTGGGATGAGAGGTTTGCCAAAAGGCACAATTCAGCCCAGCTTCTGGAAGAAAGGTACCCGGCCTCGTTCAAAGAGGGGTCCAGGTGACACCCTCCCAGCACTCTGCAACCCTGACACCTTCCAAGCCCTTGGAATCTCCACGTGCCACATCCCTGCCCGTAGGAAGGGAGGACCCAGCAGCTCATCCTGCACCTTCACAGCATCTCCAGGGTCGGTGGCCTCAAGGTGGGTTTGGGGAGGGGAAGCTGGGGCGCAGGACAAAGGTGTGATTTCTTCTGCCTTCATCTCCACACTCTTCCCCCTTCCAGCCTTCCTGGGGCAGCGGGGGTGTCTGTCAGAGAGAGGGGACCCCCCCATGCCCAGGGAGGACTCGCTTTCTGTGTCCGTGCGCCGCGATACGGTGCTGAGGGGCTGGAAATGCCTGTGCCTGCAGCCCAGCAGGAGGAGCGAGTCGCTGGGACGGTCCCACAAGGAAGGTGAAGGGCTGTCTCAGCTTGTGTGGAACTGACTACAGCAGACATTGTCACAGCACACATAAAATGGCAAAGAATTACCTGTCATTACACGCACGTGACTCACACCAGAAGTGAAAGCCTTTCTTATCTGCCAGACCCAGCCGAAGGGCAGCAGCTTCCAGAATTCAGATAAAACAGCAATTCCACCACCAAAACCCCCTCGGCCCGTTCCTGGAGGCCCCCGAGCTCCCGGCTGCTCCTTGCGGAGGGTGGGAGCTCCCTGCCCGCTGTGTCCCCCGGGACATGGGCACAGCAAGGGCTGTGGATGCCAAAGTGGGAGCGGGGAGGGGGAAATCTGCCGGTGGTGCGGGATGATGCTGCAGGCGTGGAGGGCTTCCAGCTGCGTCCCCCGGCAGGGGGATGCATGTCCCCGAGGGTCCCAGAGCACCAAGCCGGCTGCAGGAGGGGGACGCTAAGCCAGCGGCATCGCGGGGCACGAAGCACAGCCCCGCGCCGGGGCTGCGGGTGGGCAAGAGCCGTGGGGTGCTGTGGCTGAAAACGTGGGATTCGCCCGCAAACGCGGGGTGAAGGAAACGGCCGGGGTGAGACAGGCGGGGGGGCTCTGGGGGCTCAGGCAGAAGATGCCCCGTGCCCTGGGCACCGCAGCAGCGCGGGGAGGGGGAAGGCGAACGTGGGGTCAGAGTGGCTTCACCCCGTTGCAACGAGGAGAAGCAGCCGGGGGTCCTGGAGCGTATGCAGAGCAGCCGGTGGAGACAGGCAAGCCTTTCTTAATTATTACTTAGAAGCCAAATATATTTGCTGCTCCCCGCTGTGCGACAGGGCACCCCCCATCCCAGCGCCTGCTGAGCAGAGGTGATTTTCCCAGCACATCTGCATTTTGAGAAGGTGCTTTCACGCGCCGCGCTCCTCGTGTGGGAGAGCGCTGCCCGCCCGTCCGACAGCGTCCCCCGGCGCCGCCTGGGGCTGGGGACGGTAGAGCCGTAATTTGGTGTTTTAAGAGTGTTTCTCTTCCGTGCCCTTTAAACGCCCCAGCTACCTTCCCGCTAGGTATCGCTTTCCAGAACATTTTGGCAATGGCTCCTCTCTGCA
The DNA here is from genome assembly GCA_013398295.1 of Chionis minor. NCBI lineage: Eukaryota > Metazoa > Chordata > Aves > Charadriiformes > Chionidae > Chionis > Chionis minor. The sequence continues at coordinate 12,964 of VZSF01001234.1, forward strand.
GATCCGGCATCTCCAGCCCCCCGTGTCCCCTTGTACCCCCCCCAGCAGCTCCGCTCACCCTCTTCTGCCACCTCCCAGTGTCCTGCCCCAGTCAAGACCAGAAAACGCTCGTTTCTCTTGCAGGTCACGCTGGGACACCCGTTACGCTGCGCACGATCCCATAAGGACACTGCGGAAGCGTCAGCCCCTGCTCTCCCTCTCCCAAACCAGGGGACAAACTGGCCACATGAGGCTGGAGATGTGCAATCCCGATGGTGCTGGAAAAATCATGGGAGAAAAGGGAGTGAGCGAGCCGTTCACTAACCGCGGGTGACGCCGTGCCATGGGACAGGGCTGCACGCAGGTCACGGGCACGCGGCACCGTCCCGCGTTTCTCCCAGGTACGTCCCCAAGTGAGATTTCTCCTTGTGGCACGGCAAATCTGGACCTCCCTGCGCCGCCGGTGCTGCTGGCTCCGAGGTCTGAACTGCCGCACGAGAAGCGAGGGTCTCCATCCCAGGCACTCACCGAGCCCCGAGAGTTTCTCAACTGCCTTCCACGTGCGATTATTTCATTTAACATGGAGTTCTGGCTGCAGGTTGGCTCTTTTCCTCCTCTTGCCTTTTGTAAATGCTGTGCTGAAACTCTCACGCAGGACGTTATTAACTGCACGCGCATCCCGCAGGACTCGGTGCCCGGCCTGGGAGACCCCTGACTCCCCCCGCGGCGTGGCCCAGGCGGTGGCTCAGCCCTGCCAGCGTCCCCAGGGGGTTCCAGCCTGGCACAGGGTGCCCACGGTGGGCGCGATGGAGCTCCCTCGGCAGCTCTGCCCGGAACAACTCCTCTCCCCTCCGGAGCGCCGTGGCCCGTTCCAGTCCGCCGGCACTCGCACCATCCCCAAAAGCGCAGGCACCGCCGGGCCGTGCTTTAAATCCACCACTTCAATAGTCGAGTAATTTCATTGGCTCATTCATCTTTTTAAAACCTGTTTATTCCAACGGGACATTCACTTGCTTTCTGTTTCAAATGGCATTTTTTCAGCTTGTTCTAAGAGTTAAAAACCTCACTGGTTTTAGGTGCTTCTGCTGCAATTACTGCTGTGCTGGCGCGCAGCGCCGCTTGTTTTCGTTTTCACTGGAACTTATTTGCGCTTCTTTACAGAGCTCAATCGCAGCACATTATTGTTCTGGGGTTTGTTTTTATTTTTGTATTTGGCATTTTCTCCTGTTATCTGATTTTTCCCTCCCCACACTTACTGTTCTTTTCTACTTCATTATCCCTGCTAATTTACAGTCAGCCTGCGTGGCTGAGGGCGGCGCAGGGGAGGAACGATCCCGGGGAACCGCAGCGGGATCCTGCAAAACGGCGGAATTGCAGACGAAAGCTGGTCTGCATCAGTGTGGTGCGATGCACGTGCCGGAGAACGGCCCCAAATTCACCGGCGAAACCCAGCTCTGCCCGCCCGGCCGGGGGGTCGCCCCCCTCCAGGCTCCCCATCCTTTTGCGCAGCTCCGAGCCCTCCTCCTGCGGGGGTCCCGGGCAGACGGAGGGTGCTGCGTGTGCTGCGGCCGGAGACACCGGCCCGTGCTGTCCCCGTGGGGACGCGGGGACAATCCTGCACCCTCGGGGAGGGGGCACCAGCCCTGCTGCAGCGTTCAGAGTGGCGAACGCTCACACAGGGCTGTGGGGCAGGACCCCACGGAGCAACGAGGGACCAAACCCCTCCTGCCCCGCGGCGGGTTTCCCGTGCATGGGCTCCATCGACGGCCGCAGGGCAGCGGTGCAGGGCTTGCATGTCCCTCCTGCCATGTATCCGTCCCCGAGGCGGGCAGCGCTCCGCTCCCAGGAGCCCAGGGACACTGGGGATCTTACGGAGGAGCACGGGGACGGGACACGAGGCAGCGAGCGGCAGCAGGGGAAATTTCCACAAGATATTGGGGAAAATATTTTCATCACGAGGGTGGTCAAGCAGCAACCCCTGCAATTAGTGCAATCCAGGACCCGGGCTGGGATTCCCAGTGGGAAAGCAGCTCTGGCCGGCGATCCCAGCACGGCCCGGGAAGCTGCAGAGAGCAAACTGTGGCTGACACAGCTGTGGACGAGGAGCCTGGAGCGCAGGCTTGGCGCGTGGTCTCCACTGGCAACGCTGCAGCGTGGGGAGCGCATGGGCTGCGGCGGCTCGGGACGCGCCAGAGCTGGGAGCAGCATCCGCATCCGCCACCTCCACGCTCTTCCCTCGGGGCCCGCGTCCGGCAGCCCCACTCAGTCCCGACACCCCCACTCAGTCCTGACATCCCCAGTCAGTCCTGACACCGCTGTCACCAGCAAAGGCGCTAAACGTCCCTGGTCCCCGAGGAACGCCACTCCTCACTGCTCACCCCTCGGACACCGGCCACGGAGAAGTGCAGGAGTTCACAGGGACCCCAGTAAACTTGCCCCCATCCTGAAGAGCCCCATCAAGTCCCTGCTCCCCGGCAGGGCGGCAGCCATGGGGCGCAGCCGTGGGGCACAGCCGTGGGGTGCAGCCATGGAACACAGATGTGGGGTACAGCCATGGGGCGCAGCCATGGGGCACAACCATGGGGCGCAGCCGTGGGGTGCAGCCATGGAGCACAGCCATGGGGCACAACTGTGGGGTGCAGCCATGGAGCGCAGCTGTGGGTGCAGCCGTGGGGCGCAGCTGTGGGGCACAACCGTGGGGCACAACCATGGGGCACAGCCATGGGGTGCAGCCATAGGGCACAGCCGTGGGGTATGGCGATGGGGCACAGCTGTGGGGTGCAGCCATGGAGCACAGCCATGGGGCACAGCCATGGGGCACAGCTGTGGGGCGCAGCCATGGAGCACAGCCATGGGGCACAGCCATGGGGCACAGCCGTGGGGCACAGCTGTGGGGCGCAGCCATGGAGCACAGCCACGGTTGTGGGCTGGTGGAAAAACTCCTCTAGGAGCCGGCCCTGCGCTGCCTTGAGCGCTGCCCCAGAGATGATGGCTGTTGTTCCAAGAAACGGTGGATATTGTCCCCAGGAGATGGTGGATGTTGTCCCAGGGGATGATGGATATTGTCCCCGGGAGATGACGGGTGTTGTCCCCGTCTGCCTTAGGAAGCATTTAGCGATTCCCACGATGACCCCCCAAGTGCTCTCACACTGCGGGTTCCCAGCCCACTTGGCCTCCACCCGCCCAGCAGCAGCGACCGGCAGAGGGCAGAGCCTCGGGCAGGGGTGGGGACGGGGACGGGGATGGGGATAGGGATGAGGATGGTGCCGGGGGTCTCCTGGGCCCGGTGCCCACAGGCTCGTGCTCCCCCTCCTCGGTGGAAGGGACACATGGGGGTCCTGGACTTTAACAATTCAGCATTCTGCAAAGCCGGAAGTGTCATCATGTACACGATGTTTGAGATGTCTTATAGCCAGCACAGAATTAATCATGCAATAATCAGGCTTTTAAGCCTCATATCCCAGTAAGTGCCGAGGCTGTTATCTCCTAATTATCTCAGCAAATTTTAATTAGTCCAGAAGTATTATCTAAAACGCCTTTGGAGGGAAGCCGGGTCTCTGTAAGGGACAGACCTGGGATGAAGAGGGTAGGGGGCGGTTGCTCAGTCCTGCTGAGCCTGCCAGAGCGGCCATCACCCCCCCACAGCCCATGCCGCCTGTCCATCTGTCTGTCCGTCTGTCTGTCTGTCCGTGCTGCTCTCTGGGAAAGTGGGAAGGAGCAGGTAAAATGCAACCGAAGGCTGCAGCCAGGGCTCCGTGGTGGCATTCGCTCTCGGTAGGATTCGCACCGGGAGCTGGATAACCCACAGCCACGGCGGGGTTTGCTCCCAACTTTATGAGCACAGAAGCTCCAGATTTTGGTTCGCTTGTCCGGCCGCGTGACCCGCGCTCTGCACACGAACAGCGGCGCCTCCTGCAACAGCTTCCACAGGTAAAGGATGGGAGTGGTGAGGACCATCCCAGCCACCGCCAGCGCCCGGACCCAGCTCTCACGGTGTGGACAGGGACGAGGAGGAGAAGGAGGAGGAAGAGGAGGAGGAGGAGTCATCGTCGTCGTCCTCAGCCCAGGTATGTTGAGAAACTTCCCAGCGCACCTGATGAGCATCAATGAGGTCAGCAATGAGCTCACTCCACGTCAGTGCCCCAATGCTCATCGGTTGTCTCATTTACAGCATCCTGCTAGGAAAATGTTGGCACATGAAAATGTACTTTGGGGGCAAATCCTGCATGGAAAAGGACTGGTGTCAGCTGGACACTTCCCAGATGAGCGCCCGTCCTTTGCTGCAGCTCACCAGCCTCCCCCTTCCCTTTCCCTCCCGTCGGGTGCTGCCAAGGCGTCCCGCACTTCCCTGGAGCGGCGGCACGGGTCCCTGCCCGCCAGGCAGGCGCGTGGAGGAGCCGGTGCCGTCTCCCCCCGTCACCAGGAATGGGGAGAAAGGAAACCCATGCGGATGTCAGATAAGCCATAAAAGCACAAGGAGGGACATGAGGGGGGAGCTTCGCGCTGAAGCGCGGATCAGCACCAGCGCTGGCAGAAGGAATGACTGTGGGTTTAGGAGCGAAAGCGTGGACACTGAGTGTCCTTGAGTGAAGTGCTGGAAACGGTCAAAAATAAAACGGCGTGTCCTTCAGCAGAGGTGCAGAGAAGGGAAACAATCCAGCGATACGTGCGCAGCAGCCGCGCGGCTATCGGGCTGAGAAACAAGATGAGAGCTGCAATGTCCGGCCTGAATTGAGAGCACCGGTGTAACAAATCTCCTGGAAACACGACAAAAGAGAGACGGCCGTGAGGACCCGATACCGAGAAACCTACAGAAAGAGGAAGGAGCCCACGCTGGCAGCGCAGCGCACCTCCATGCCTAGGAGATCTTCAGACTGAATTGAGTTAGTAAATTAAATTCCTCAACAAATAATGAAATACGCATGGCTGACATTCAAACCTGAGGGGTTTAGCGCTAAATCTGCAGCAGCAGCTGCCCAGCCCAGGAGGGCTGGGGGGCACCGGGCAGACCTCACGTGGGGACAAGGTTGTAGCCACACTCGGTGTCCCACGGAACAGCTCAAAAACTGGAAATACAACCTGGGTTTGGCCACCAGGAGCTGCTGGAGGGAAGACCAAACCTAACAGCAACCACGAGGAGCTGGATTCTCCATCCTGGGAGAAGGAAGTCCTCACTCAGTCTGGAGACTACACAAGGACACGGTGCTGGAAGACTGTGGCCAAGGCGTACCTCCAACTCAGACAGCCACAGGAAAGACACGGGAGCCAGTCCAGCAAACAGAGGGGTGGGACGGACAAAAATGCTGCAGGCACCTCCAAGAAGAAAATAGGTGCAAGCTCTGGTGGGTGAAGGCAAGGCAGGCTGAAAGCCGTTAGCACAAGCAATTAACGCAGGGGGTCCAAACCAGCCTTAGACCCATCACGAGCAGGGAGTGTGGCAGAGACCTCACAGAACCAAGGGGTGGTTCTGGCCAAAGGGGACCCTTGAAGTGGATGAGGCCTTTGAAGAGAAGTTGGCTGAACTGTTTGCATTTATCACTAATAAAATGGAATCACAGAATCATTTAGGTTCGAAAAGACCTTTAAGATCATCAAGTCCAACTGTTAACCTAGCACTGCCAAGTCCACCACTAAACCATGTCCCTCAGCACCATTTTGACACATCTTTTTAATGATAGCTCATTGTTTCCCCAGGAGAAACCAGCAGAGTCCCCTGGTAGGCCCTCCTTGGGTGGTGCGCTGCCTCCCACCATCACAGACCACACACCAGCAGAAGCAGCTTCTCCAGCCCATCTGCCAGCCTGTACCTGTTACAGACAGGCTTGTTCCTCTTCTTTTTTCTCTTCAAAAGCTCGTCCACCAGCATCCTGGTGGATCTCACCGACTTTAGGAGGCCCTTGGGCAGCGTCTTCATCATGGGTCTTCATCGTAGAATCATAGAATGTTAGAATCGCAGAACGTCAGGGCTTGGAATGGATCTCTGGAGCTCATCCCGTCCAACCCCCTGCCGGAGCAGGGGCACCCGGAGCAGGGGGCACAGGATGGCGTCCCGGCGCGTTGGGAATGTCTCCAGAGTCGCAGACTCCCCCACCTCTCTGGGCAGCCTCTGCCAGGGCTCTGCCACCCTCCCAGGCAACAAGTTCCTCCTCGTGTCCAGACGGAACTTCCTATATTCGAGTTTGTATCCATTACCTCTTGTCCTAGAGATGATGTCATGACACCATCTCGACACCATCTTCATCATGACCCCGTCTTGAGGGTCTTCATCACGACCCTCCTGAAGAAGGTGAAAGTCCCACGAGTGTGCCACTGTGACGTGTGACGCGCTCCCAGCCCCAGCAGCCACGCTGAAACGGGCCAGACAAGCCCCCGGCGAGCACTGCCCAAGTTCTCCTTCTGTCATGGTCACCGCTTGCACCCGACTGGGGGGAAGGCTCACCCGGACCCAGCACGCCTGCTGTGTCACGTTTCGGTGCTGAATTCCACCCAACAGTGTCCAACTCATTCACGAGCCTCCACCACTTCCGCTCCTGTCATTTTGGCCTGGATGTATGTTTTATTGTGTCATCGGCAAAACAGTTTCGTCGCATCGGCTTTCTAACTAACCCTGTTCCCCTACAAGCAGCATTTTCTTGGTAAAAGGCAAGAACTGTATGTAACGGATTTAAAGTTTTTGACCTTTTCTGCTGCTGTTTTTCAAAATTCTTATTTTACCTGCTCTTTGAGGAAAGACATCGCAGCAGACACCAGGAGAAGCTCACCCATCCTGCCTCGCTGATGTAGAGGAGGTCAACACCAAAAACCAATAATTCAGTCAAAAACATCTGCAGCGCCTTGCAGGTGGAAACCGCGTGCGATCACTTCAGCAGGGGCGTATTTTTTGTGACCAAAACGCATCTGTCATTACATTGCCACAAGAAAAAATACTTTTAATAACGTATTAATTAATTCTAAGTCTTTTTAAATGCCTTTGGTGCATCGCCTCTCCCAGACAAGACGCAAGAGCGAAGCCACGGAAGATCGATGCCACGGGCAGGAGGCCGGGTCGATGTGGAGGGTGGAACGCCCGGCTCGGCACCCCAACGTCAGCCCGGGCTTCCAGCGAGAGCTGGGTGCCGCCAGCTCTGCCCGGAGACCGTCCCACGCTCACAGCCACCGTCACACACGGGTGTCAGACCTGACGCTGTTACGGCTCCTCGTGTTTTAATGCTTCATGCGTAAAATGGTTCCTGTGAATTTTCCCTATTTCGCGTCATTAAAGGAAGGGGAGGAAACTTCACCCGGGCAGAAGCATCACTGGAAGTTTGGCCATTTCTTTGGAGCAGTCCCGGTGAAGAAATCGCCTCTGGCATACGTTTGTGTTTATTCAGCCTTCAGTAAACCTCCCCGGATTTACACCAAATGAGGAATGAACTCCCACATTCAGACTCTCCCCAAGCTGGGCATTTCCCCCCTCCCTCGCTGCTGAGCTTGCGCTCCCTGCCAGGACGACAACATCTAACCCAGAATCCTGCTTACAAAAATTACCACTGACGATTCATGCTAATTTGGACTCCAGGCTCCGCACAAGTACCCAGAGGGTGCAGAAGAGGGAGCTCACACATTTGTGAACCAGAAGTAATTGCAGCAAGCCAGCAGAGCTTTGTGTCCCACCGGCTCTGGGCTCTGTCCTCCCTGGGAATTCCTCCCCAGACCCTGGGGAATTCCCACCGCCCCTTGCCAGGATGGGGCCGGGACAGCCCGGAGCAGCTGGGTCTCACCGGCTCCGCAGATGTTACCTCCTCCTGGTTGGCACTAACGCTCGTCTGAAACCAACTTTCAGACCACTGGAGCCCCTTCCCATGTTGGCAGCGGCCGCCGTGATGGTGGCCAAGACCAAAGACCAAGCGAGGATGACACTCCGTGCAGCCTGGGGCTTTCCTCCCCGCTCCACGCAGGGGCTGGGGTTGGGGTTGGCACCGGGCGCAGCCGAGCCCATCACGGTGGGGACAGCGATGGGCTCTGGCCAGAGAGACCGACACAGGGAGCAGCTCCGTGGCCACCGCCATCGCTGGGGCAGCAGCTGGAGGTGGGGCATGGGCAGCAGAGATGGGACCACAGGACGGCACCGATACGGGAGCTTTGCCCGGGACACCCTGGGATGGCAGAGCCAGGACAGCAGCCGTGCACAACCCCGTGCGCAGCCCCGTGGGCGCTGGCGACATCCCTGCCACGCACTGCTCCAGCACGAGCGACGCTCTCCCCTCTCCTCCGAGACGCCGGAGAGTTGGTCTGTGCGATCGTATCGCCCCGAGACCACGGAAACCCTCCCGCCGCCCCAAAAGGCAGTGAAGGGACCGTGACACAAGCCAGCAGGGAAGTCACCTCCGCTGTCCGGGCACTGTGCACGTCACAAAGCCTTGGGAACGTGGCCGCACTAATGCCGCTTGGCTCTGACATAGGGAGGAAAAGCGAAATAAGCCACTGGCTCGGTTTGGCACAAGCGCAGGTCCCCAGGATAGACGAGCCAGCGCTGCACTGGTGGTTTGTGGCTCTGTTTCTCTCAATCTCCGTTTTCCGTGTGTTTACAGCCGAGCAGGGGAGAGGAGAGCCGGCAAAAGCCCTCGGGCTGAGGTTAATAATTCAGCATCCTGGTGGGAAGTTCCTCCCAGCACTGCTTCTGACAAGCGCTGACCTTCAGAAGCTGGGATGCAGGAGATAAAAGCTGGCCAGATACATCCTGAAGCAGAGGCAGGAATGAAACCATGGCTCGCGCCACCGCTTCTGCAGCCCTCCGCCCCCGGCAAACGCAGGGACCCCTCGCCATCTCCCTCCCCTTCCCCTGGCCAGCCCCTGCCAGGCAAACCCTGGAGATTCCAGAGCCCGGAGCCCCCCGTGTTGGCCACGGACCCTCCGCGGGGCGAGACGCCGGGTGGGCGGACGGTGTGAGGGACGCCGTGTCGCCTGCGACTCACCGCAGGGGGGGAGACGGCTGATCCTGGTGGGAGTTTCTCGTCCGCGGGAGTGGGATCCCATGGGAGGACAAAGCCGTGGGAGCTGGGAAAGCTGCTGGAGGTGCCGCGTGAGACACCGGCCATGGGGCCCCGTCGCCCCGGCTGCAATCTGCTCTGTCCTCCGAGTTTATTAAATCACACCCGCTGCCAGAGGAAAGATCTTTCATTACTCTGCAGTTTATTACTCTGATTTGTTGCCTCTTTTTTTTTTTTTATCCTTCAGTTGTGGTTTATATTTCTATTCTGGTACATGCTCTGTTTTTAAAGCCTGATAAAAAACCATTATATGCACTAGCCCAGTGTGTATCACCCTTCAGGTGATAAAACACCTCCCTCATTAGGCATGGACACCCAGCACAGCAGGACACGGAGCTGTTGGAGCGGGGCCGGAGGAGGCCCCGGAGATTACGGGAGGGCTGGAGCCCCTCTGCTGGGAGGACAGGCTGGGAGAGCTGGGGGGGTTCAGGCGGGAGAAGAGAAGGCTCCGGGGAGACCTTCCAGCCCCTGCCAGTGTCTGAAAGGGGCTCCAGGAAAGCTGGGCAGGGACTCGGCATCAGGGAGTGGAGCCACGGGACGAGGGGCAACGGTTTTCCCCGGGCAGAGGGGAGATTTGGGTGGGATGTTGGGCAGAAATTGCTGGCTGTGAGGGTGGGGAGCCCCTGGCCGGGGTTGGCCAGAGCAGCTGTGGCTGCCCCATCCCTGGAGGTTCAAGGCCAGGTTGGCCGGGGCTGGGAGCAGCCTGGTGTGGTGGGAGGTGTCCCTGCCCAGGGCAGGGGGTGGCACTGGGAGGGCTTTACAGTCCCTTCCCACCCAAATCGTTCCGTGGGTCTATGATCATACCTCATTAAAAAGAAAATTAAAAAAATATATATCTCCACCTTGACATAGTCATCACCAAGCAGCCTCCCACAGCAGCACGACAAGCTGCCGCTCTCCCGTGTTTCCCGCTGAGCCGCCCACGCTGGAGCAGCACCCAACAATGTCTCCTCCGGGTGGGGGTCGCTGGGGGCTGCCCCAGGAATCCGAAGGGCTGTGGGATCCTCCTGTCCCCGCAGACGGGCGCAGGCACGTCCGGAGCAGCCGGGGAAACCGCAGCGCTGAGCAGAGGCGTCGGGGTCTGCCAATCCCAGCAGTTTATTTATTCAAAATGAAGCTGCACAGGGATGCTGGGATTGCACGCAGCGTGCTGGGGGTCGCCTCCCTCGAACAGGCCGTGCTCCCTTGCCCGTCTGCGGGGAGGGCGATGACAACGGGGGTCTCTCCCCCCATCCCGTGCACATGGGTGCCTTCAGGAGACGCCCCCTGGGGCAGCTCCCCGCCGGGAAATCAGGCAGCTGGCGGATCCATAAACGCCCACGCACACGGAAACCGGCACCAGGCGCTGAGGTGTGGTGGTCTCTCCGAAGTTAACTTTCCGTGGCACGAGGGCTGCGAGTGGCAGGGAGGCAACAGGTTTTCTTAGTCAGATTAATTATGGGGCTGGAGCATCTTTCCGATGAGGAAAGGCTGAGGGAGTTGGGTCTCTTGAGCCTGGAGAAGAGCAGGCTGAGGGGGGATCTCATGAATGTTTACAAATCCTTAAAGGGAGGGGGCTGGGAGGAGGGGGCCAGGCTTTTTCCAGCGGTGCCCAGGGACAGGACAAGAGGTGACGGGCACAAACTGGAACCCGGGAAGTTCCGTCTGGACACGAGGAGGAACTTGTTGCCTGGGAGGGTGGCAGAGCCCTGGCACAGGCTGCCCAGAGCGGTGGGGGAGTCTGCGACTCTGGAGACATTCCCAACGCGCCGGGACGCCATCCTGTGCCCCCTGCTCCGAGTGCCCCTGCTCCGGCAGGGGGTTGGAGGGGATGAGCTCCAGAGGGCCCTGCCAGCCGCGAGGATATGGGATTCTGTGAAGCAAGTGCAACGTGGCATCATTGATCTTCCCGATGGGAGCATTCATTCCAAAATTCACCGGAAAAGCACTGACCTTAAGAAAGGTGGATGAAGAGATGAAGTCAGTCAAGTGTACCCTGAAACTGAAGTAATTAATGAATTGCCACCAGCGTGTATCTGGGGTGGCGTGAGCACCACATCCCACACACAGAGTGTCTGGGCTGACCGAGGGATCCCTGCGGGGCCGTGCAGCTGCCGTTGGCGCCATGGCTGGTGCCAGGCAGGTTTCCCCTGGCAGGAGGAAGCCGTGCCGTCTCGCCGTGTCCCGGCCACAGCCGCAGTCCTGGCCCCATCCACGGGCAGCCCCGGGAGCCGCAAAAGGCACGAGCTGCCCCAGCCCTAGACGGGGTTTGGTCGCTCGTCTCCAGCGCTGCAGTTTCTGTGCACTTTGGGCACGAGGAGAAAAACAAAATCATGAGTCAGCTCTGAAAAAATCACAGAGAAAATCATGTCAGGTGGCCCCGTCCCTGTCCCCACCTCCCGCAGACCTGGGGGACGCAGGTCGCTGCCCCACCGCTGCAGGGGAGCTCTGTCCCCGCACGGCAGCACGCCTGGGCACGGCAGCTTGTGCGGCTACGGAAGGGCTTAGGGAAGGGATTAAGAGGGAAGGCTTTTAAACACAAGCTGTTCACCGACGGGCAGTGGCTCAGCAGGAATGTCAGTGGGAGCAGAAGCTCCCAGCAGGGCACAGAGATGGGTCAGGGCACCCGACATCCGAGACGCCCATATTCTCTGATAAAAGTTATTATTTGGTTGTTAAAAACAGGCTTTTGGGGATAATATGCAGCACCGGCACATTAGCCTGATAAATCTTCTTAAGGAAAGCACAGGAGCGAAGGAGAAGGACTAATTGCTCTGGGGAATAACAGCTCTGGCTAATCTCCTGAGGAGAAAATAATTAAGGCATTATGGCGTGGGAGGGGACCGAGGCTCCCGAGCAGCCCCTGGATCGCTGCTAGCCCCGGGTTTCGGGCACCAGCTCCACATCCACACGGTCAGGAGGGATGGGAGCCCACAGATGGGGGCAGCTCAGCAGAGTGGGGGGCAGCACCTCCTGAGTCTCCCCTGGATTTGGCTTGGATCCGCCTGGGAAGGGGAATCGCGGCTCCAGGGAGCCACTTGAAACACAGTCCACCATTCCTCTGCTGGGAGGACGGAAACCCGGGGGATAAACGTTGAGAACCGAAAGGCAGGTGGATAAAGCAAGCGCGGCCGTGGTGGCCGTCAGGACGTCTCGTTTCGTCGTCCGCCTTCAGCAGGCGCTGCTCGACACGGCCCAGCGCGGCCCGAGACGGGTCTCCTGGGAAGAGGACGCTCCCAAACGTGAGAAGGGGCACGGGGGGCGGTGAGGAGCCCTGTGTCAGCAGTTCCTTTTGGAGACGGTGCATAAAGCCCTTGGGCACTACTCGCCGGGGCTGGCCGGGCGTAGGTAGTGCTGCTCCCCGGCCAGGAGGGTGGGATCGGTGCTTTCCTTCAGCGGACCAAGAACCCACACTCCCACCACTCCCCGCAGCCACCTCTCCCGTCCCGGCCACCAAGCCGACCCGCAGAGCCGATCCCGTGCCGTGGCGCCCATCCGCAGCCGGTGCCAGGACACTCTGTGTCCCCTCCATCCGCCAGGAGACTGTGTCCTCTCCATCCCACCCCCTGGCAGCTTCCCCTTGGGGAAGGATGGCACCCCCAGCCATCCTTCCCCTGGCTGGAGCGTGGGGAAGGGGGAAAGGACTTTGGGAAGGGCCCATGGGTCAGCTCCTTGGCAGGCAGCTCTGAAGGAGACAGGCAGGATGAGACCTCGGTCCTTGGCAGGGCAGGAACAAGGCTTGGCCATTCCAAAGTCACCTTTGCTGAGGAGAACCGCAACGTTCACAGAGGTGCAGAATGGCTGAGGCTGGCAGCGACCTCTGGGGTCCCTCCGGCCCAAGCCCAGGACACGTCCCAGTGGTGTCAGAACAGCCCCGAGGATGGAGGGGAACACCACGACCTCTCTGGGCAACCCAAACTATCAACCCAGTGGGCAACCGGAGCTGGCCAAAGCTGCCATCAAACCCTGAAGGTGTTGGTGGAGTTCTCCTTCTCCATCCAAACCGGAGCGCTGGGCACTGCACATCCCGGCTGCAGCAGCGCTGCGAGGAGTTGCGCAGCGGTGGGAGGAACGGCTGCGGGACACCACGGCGACGGGTCCCATCGACAGCGGCAGAGTCATCGGGAAGTCAGAGCACCTCCAGCTCCACACCCACTCAGCCGTGTCAAATCCTGGTGTCTCCTCTGAGGATCTATAGCTCCATCTATTCCATGGCTCACAATTACTTGGTGAGAAAGAGAGAAACACTGTATTTTAGGGCTCTCCAAGCAGAACATAATCCTGCATATAACTAGGAGACAGAAGCCAATTTATGTACTGGAAGGAGTCTGAACGTCTGAGCCTTCTTTACACCCGAAGAAGTTAATTTCCCTCACGTTTATATTCGGGGCTCATCCATGGCACCCTCTCCTCCGAGCTGCCCCAGACTTCAAACGTTGGGTCTGCCTGGGGCCTCCTTGCAGACACGCATTAAGGAAGAGCAATAAATGTGCGATACGGTGTTTCTGTAGCATTTGGTACCTGCGTACAAGGTAAACGCAAATAACTTCTGAGCAAAGCTGTATTTACGAATTTGAAATTGTATTAGTGGCTTGTTGACACAAACACCAGCAGCGCTTCTTTTTTAAGACCTCCAAGAAATTTCCAGGGAGAGGCAATTTCTTCCTCTAAAGATCTCCAGACAGCCCCTAATTTCCTAAGCCTTCCAGATAAATGTCTCTCTGCCTGCGTGTGTTCGTGCTGACGCCAACCGCCCAGCAGCCGGGTAATGCCCCGCGCCGGAGCTGCAGCACCTCGGGACGCACCCGGCAGCCGCCCGCGCTGGGTGAAGAGCCCGAAGCACCTCCGCGGGAAACCGGGCGGATTTTGCTGGAACGAGTCCTCCCTGAGCGACACATCGGGGGCGACTGCAGCTGGCGGAGGGCGCGAGCCGCAGGGGCACGTCGAGCGCCGGCGCGCGAAGGGCTGAGGGCAGCCCCGGGCTCGGCTCCCGCTGCTGCGTGGGGACCCTGTCATAGGACACTGCACCGCGCGCCACTGTTTAAAGCAACTTTAAAGAGAGTTTACCCGTGCACAGGCCTCCGGGCTGCCCGCACCCTGCAGCAGGAGGTGACTGTGACACAGTCCCAGCCGTGTGCTGGCACCAGCCCAGGGCATCGTCCTCTGCTGTGGCTCCCGGGCTTGGGAGCACCCTGTGAGCCACCCCCCTCCCAACCCACGGCTGGGCGCCTGTGGAATCACACCCCCCCCTTCCCCTTTTCCCCGCAGCCAGTGCTCCTCTGCTCCCAGACCCCGCCGTGCTGTTGGGATCAGGGAGTGGAGCCACGGGACGAGGGGCAACGGTTTTCCCCGGGCAGAGGGGAGATTTGGGTGGGATGTTGGGCAGAAATTGGTGGCTGTGAGGGTGGGGAGCCCCTGGCCGGGGTTGGCCAGAGCAGCTGTGGCTGCCCCATCCCTGGAGGTTCAAGGCCAGGTTGGCCGGGGCTGGGAGCAGCCTGGTGTGGTGGGAGGTGTCCCTGCCCAGGGCTGGGGGGTGGACTAGATGGTTTTTAAAAGTCCCTTCCCACCCAAACTGTTCTATGATTCCACAGTCTCTCAGCAGGACCAAGCCAGACCCAAGACCTCCCTGACACGCTGCCACCCCCAACAGGAACGTTGGTGCTGAGGCTGCTCCTGGCCCTGGTGCTGCCAATCCCAGTGCAACGTCCCTGCCAACCCCCGGCTGCATCCGACCGAGTGTCTCTCACGGGTGTCTCATCACGGAGAGGTGCCAGGCTCCGGAGACTGCCAAGAAGGTGGCCACGGAGCTGCGTGTTCAGCCAAAGCATTTTGGCCCGCGCTGCCCTTTTGGAGGTCTCTCAGAGTCTGACTTCGTTTGGAACAAGGAGATAATTGAGGGCTGAGCACGTTATTTCTGCTGGTACAGACAACAAGCACTGATATTTTGAGAGGCCGTGGCAGGGAAGCAGCTGGCAAGGGCACATGCCAGTGTCAAGCCCAGTGAACACTTGAGCACGTTCCTGCTTTCCCCACCTCCTGCTCGTTTCGTACTCGCGCCCCCTCACACGGCCTCTAAAATCTGTCCCTTTGCTGCAGCAGCAACAGCAGGCACACAAGGCACGTGCACCGGCACACCAAAGCGTGAAGCATCTCTAAGCAAGGGGCTCCTGTTTGCCGACACGGCAAGATGTTTTCTCCGCCTGCTCTGCCATCAGTGCACGGTGTTTGCTTTTGGCAGCAGCCTCCCCGATCCCGCCGCCTTCATCCCGCCCGCCGGCCCCAGCCTTGATGCTGCCGCCAGGATGCAGCCGGGTCACCACAGCTCATCCTGGCCGTGACGGGTCCTGTCCCCTGGGCTGCGCCACCGGCTGGTCCGGCAGCAGCGCGATGAGCTTCAGCGCCCGCTCCAGACGTTTCCCACTCATGGCTGCGGAGCCCATCGTGACCCAGGGACGCTCTGGGACACAAAGCCATCCTGCAGCAGCGGCCAGGACTGGGGTGGTCGTGCCTGTCAGAGCAGCGCTGCTGGTACACCAATTGGTATTAATTGTCACACCAATCATCTCTGCCAGAGAGAAAGGCTCTCCTCTGGAAGTTTCTTCTGGACTCTTTCATGTGAATCCAGGGGAAGGTATTAGTGTGACCCGGGAAAGCCCTTCCCGGAGGAGAGCCCGGAGCCGCCACCGCGTGTGGGGGCTGCGAGGAGCTTTCCACACACGTGTCCTTAAAGGACCTCTCCAGTACAAAGTCTGCAGCCTCAGCTGGACTGCAGGCTTGTATAAATAATACATAAACGTGTTTTGCTGATTGCTCGCTTGCTGTTGCCCTACTTAGCCGTGTCTTTGTGCCCGGGCTGCAAATCATCTGGAGAATGCATTGTGCCTTCTCTCTGCAGGACTTCAGCGCATTGTGGAGCGAGCGCCACCGCAAACTAACTTCTTAATCCACCAGTCTTCAAAATCTCAAATAGAAATGAGTAGAGGAAGGGCTTGGAGTCCACCTGAGGTCAAGATGCTGGATTTCAGGCAAACAGAAAATTGCCTGGAATGGGAAAATAGGTGGTTTGCAATATGGGCACGGGAACCCTGTCCATCTCCACCTGCCCAGGGCTGTGTCTGAGCCTCCGGGCATGGCCTGGAGCCGGCTGGTTTGAGCCTCCAGCTGTACCTCGGGCTGGGACTGTTGGAACAAGCCTCAAAGTTTAAGCTTTGTCCACACAATTACCATTAACTTCACCAGGTCTTCAGCGCTTAACAACAACCTGCAACTGCCCAACTAACCCTCCAGGCGGAGCTGCGAGAGCCCCGGGCACTGGGAAACGCACAACACGCTTCGGCAGCAGCAGAAGAGGACAAGAGACCTGGCGTAGAGGGAGAGCAAGCGACAGCGTAGAGGTTTCCCCAGTTGGTCTGGAGGTCCTCACTGGTTCCCCTGTGAAAGCTGGTGTGGGGAGCAAACTGGGATTCCCCCCTTGTCCTGGTGTGGGGACAACCAGGATGCCCAGTTAGGTGGCGGATGGGAAGTCAGCACTGGACTCAAAGAGGTTTCTCAACCCTTTGCCACCCACGGGCGATTCCACTGCGCTGGGCACGGCAGGGTCACCCCGGACGGGTGGGAAAAGGGGCATCTTGTGGGGGCAAGAGCCGGGACAGAGCACAGGGCAAACCTATGCCCTCAACCAGGTCTACAGTTCGGAGAAGGTCTGCGCCATGGGGCTGGCTGGAGCCTGGCACCGAGAGGTGGGCTGTGGACAATGGGAACCTGCTGCCCGAAAAGTGGGTCCCTCTGCTGTCATCCACCTTGGGAGAACGGCATGACTGGGGGCGACGACTTGGTTAAATACTTTGGGTACGGCAGCCAACACTCCAGACTCCAGCTGCAATTCAGCTGCCCGGTGCCTTTTACCAGGACAACGATGGACCAGCATGAGGAGAAGCATTCCCAGGATGGCACCAGCCGGGGTTTGCAGCCCCTTCCCACCCGTTCCCTGCCCCCTGCTCCGCATGAGCCCTCACCCTGCGGGACCACGGGCTCCCCTGCTGCAGAACGCTCTCCGAGGCGTCCTCTCTCCCTTGAAGATCAAGGCCAAGCCCAAAACAGAAGCCCTCTGCACTGCCAGGAGCCGGTTCTTTGCCTGGCAGCACTGAGTCACCGCAGGTTTTGGTTCCCGGTCAGCACAATGGCCGGACATCGGAGCAGGGTCCTGCTCCCGTGAGTTTGATGAGAAGAAGGCTGGGCAGAGGGTCCCTCTGAAGCGGTGCAGAGGGACAATCGCCCTGACCCAACCCGGAGGCAAACGCTCGGTAACGGCCCGTCCCAGCCCGCGCTCCATCCTGCCCGACACCCGGCACGCACCAGGAGAGCCCGGTGGCAGGTCAGAGCTCCCGCAGCCCCTTCACCCCGGGGGGAGCAGAGCCACCACCAGCGTTGGCAGCGCAGCCCTGGCCCTCCCTGGATGCGTGCTACGAGCACGAGCCTGCAGTATCCCGCTCCGGCCTTTTCCAGGTGACAGCGACATTCCAGCTGCTCTCCCCTCCCTCCTGAGCCATGGACTAGAACTCTCCCAGCCTGTCCTCCCAGCAGAGGGGCTCCAGCCCTCCCGGCATCTACGGGGCCTCCTCCGGCCCCGCTCCAACAGCTCCGTGTCCTCCTGCTGTCGGGACCCCCGGAGCTGGACCCGGGATTGCAGGGGGGGTCTCCCCCGAGCGGAGCAGAGGGGCAGAATCCCCCCCCGGCCCTGCTGCCCCCGCTGTGGGGATGCAGCCCAGGGGCCGGGGGGGTTCTGGGCTGCCAGCGCACAGTGCCGGCTCACGTTGAGCTTCTCCCCCCCAGCGCCCCCAGTCCCTCTCCTCAGCGCTGCTCTCCCAGGATTTGTGCATGGGATTGCCCCGATCCCCTGTGCAGGACTTCGCACTTGGCCGTGTTGAACTTGATGAGGTTGGCACAGACCCACCTCTCCAGCCTGTCCAGGTCCCTCTGGATGCCACCCCTCCCTGCAGCATGTCACCGCACCACACAGCTGGGTGTCATCGGCAAACGTGCTGATGGTGCCCTCGATCCCGCTGTCCATGTCACCAACAGAGGGGTTAAACAGCTCTGGTCCCAGTCCCAACCCCTGTGGAACACCACTTGTCACTGGTCCCGCTTGGACATCGACCCACAGACCGCAGCTCTTTGAGCCAGTTCCTTATCACCGCGTGGCCCAGCCATCAAATCCATGTCTCTCCAATGCTGAGACCGGGATGTCATGTGGGACAGTGTCAAATGCCGCACACAAGTCCCAGTAGGTGATGTCAGTTGCTCTTCGCTTACCCACCGACGCTGTAACCTCACTGTAGAAGGCCACCAAATTTGCCAGGCACAATTTGCCCTCAGTGAAGCCATGTTGGCTGCCACCAATCATCTCCTTATTTTCCATGTGCCTTGGCAGAGTTTCCAGGAGGATCTGCTCCATGATCTTGCCGGGCACAGCGGTGAGACAGACCCGCCTGTAGTTCTCTGTGCCATGGAGTGGTGTAAACCCCCGCCACCCCCAGGACGCGGTGCAGGGAGCTCCCGGTGCCCCGGGGAACACAGGTGGGGGAGATTCCCGGCAGCGCTCGCATCCCCACGGCCGGTCCCATGCCTCCGCGGAGCCAAGAGGAGGTGTGCGCCGGCGGGTGCTGAGCTGTGCCAGGAACACGCTAAGCCACCACTTAGAAAACCTCATCACCGGGGCTGTTAACAATCCCTGAAAGGTCTAATGAGACGTTAACAGCAGGCATGTCTAGAAGCTAACAGACAAGATATTTAATGGGCTACTGCTTTAAAGCACTTAAAACCTTAACTTTGTGCTTGGCCAAGCACAATTTGCTGTTGGAAAAGTCCATGTTGACTGCCCTTGATTGCCTTTCTGTGCTTCATCTGTTTGGAGACAGGGATCACAAGAGGACATGCTCCACGCTCTCTCCAGGCTGAGGCTGACCAGTCCATTACCCTCTGGATGCTCCTCCTTTTCCTTCTGGAAGCCTGGAGTCGCATCAGCCCTTTTCCAGTTCTCAAAGAATTCCCCAGTCACCCCAGTTCTCCGCAGAGGACAGACAGGAGCCTGGAAATCACACCAGCCTTGAGCCCAAGGCAAAGACAGCTCCACCCATGAGCGAAGCCGCGGGCAGGGTGGGCAGAAGGGGGTGTCCAGGGACGCGGACCACCGCGCTCGACCCTCGCTGCATTGCAGCTGCGAACGGAACGCGGGCACTGAACCTGCACCAGCCACCTGCAGAACCTCCATCCGGGCAGCACCACGGCAGGATGGATCCTGCCGCCACCGTGACGCCGTCTGTCAGCTCACAGCGCCCTGGCCCTGCCCTTCACAGCCGGTTTGACCGGCCGGAGGGACGCACGCTCCCGGTTTTGTCCAGGGCTGCCTCAAAACACCCCGCCAGGGTCTGTTGTTCAGAGCACACGTGCTGGCCTGGCCTGGGAGCAGTTTACCCAGTGAAAAAGGGCTGGAACAGGGACCGTTCCAGCTCCCGGGTCCTGAGAAGCAGCAGGAGCAGAGACCAAGAGGACCAGCGCAGGCTCCGCATCAGCCAGCTGTTTTCCAGCCAGATGTTAGGGGCGCATGGGCAGCATGTTGCAGACAGTGGTGCACGTCACTCGTAAGAGAGAAGCAGCGATATGTTTATTGGTATAAAACAATGATACAACAACGCGGATGGTAGATGCGGCGGTTTAGCGAGCTCCGGTGGCGCGGCGCAGTGGTTACGTACTGCGCAGGGGACGGGTCAGGCAGAGCTGCTGGGGGCACCCTCCCGTGCGGTCAGGAGCTTCAGAAAGGTCCCCCTTGGTTTGCAAACTCCTTCTCCGGGAGGAGTCGGCGTGTGGCTGGATCCAGTCCCAGTCCCAGACGCGGTCAAGGGTTTATGTCTGAAGGATTATATGCACACAATGAATCCTTTATAGCACTTAGCTAAGAATTTCAAATTTTAGCATGCTATTAGTCACTTACGGAGGATCTGTTGCAGCAAGGAATCTCTGACCCTCGAGGAGTGACCCTGAGGGTGTCCCTGCTCCAGCGGAGATCCTGGCGTGCAGCCGCTGCCCTTCAGGAGAGCTCAAAGCACTCTTGGGCAGTTCACTGTTTATCGGGTAAGATCATGGAATCATAGAATGGTTTGGGTGGGAAGGGGCCTTAAAGCCCCCCCAGTGCCACCCCCTGCCCTGGGCAAGGACACCTCCCACCACACCAGGCTGCTCCCAGCCCCGGCCAACCTGGCCTTGAACCTCCAGGGATGGGGCAGCCACAGCTTCTCAGCTGGGCAGGGACTCGGGATCAGGGAGTGGAGCCCCAGCACGAGGGGCAACGGTTTTCCCCGGGCAGAGGGGAGATTTGGGTGGGATGTTGGGCAGAAATTGCTGGCTGTGAGGGTGGGGAGCCCCTGGCTGGGGTTGGCCAGAGCAGCTGTGGCTGCCCCATCCCTGGAGGTTCAAGGCCAGGTTGGACAGGGCTTGAAGCACCCTGGTCTGGTAGGAAGTGGGTTGGAACAAGATGGTCTTTAAGGTTCCTTCTCACCCAAACCATTCTGTGATTCCGTGCCATCAAGGCCAAACCTGCACACCAGGAAAGGATCAAGCTGTCCAAACAGAGCACGTTCAGTATCTATTAGTCTATTTTAAAAATTCCCAGTGAAAGCAGTTCCATAATCTCTAGTGATAACCTGATGGTGCAGGTCATAAAACAAGAGCACAATTTTCTGGTTTCTTCCTGTATCATTTCAAAGTGCTTCAGAACTTTCTCTCCAGCTGCCAGAGGAAACACACTGCCAGGTCATCACCGGTTTCTCAGCTCGGTCTCTGCAGCTACTGACGCTTCCTTGAGTTTCCTCCCAAACGGCAATATGGATTTTGCATATTTCCTTATTGCAACAGCTCGATGGTATCTCGTAACACCAGACAACGCCCAGAGGAAACCTCCCTCTCTCGCCAGACAATGTCTACGCTTTACCTCTGCTATTTCCTCCTCGGACCCACACAATGTTCTTGAGGCGTTTCCTGCCGAGGGCTGTCAGGAGAAACACTTAAACAGACACTGCGGAGGAGCAGGGGAACTGCCGGAACCAGGGCTCAGTGGCGCTGGTGACTCCGGGAGATTCCTCACCTCCCAGGCGGGATGGCGTCTTCCGACGGAAGAGCCTTCGCTTTCCACCAGCCCACCACGACTCGTACTCTCCTGTAAAGCCGCAGCACTGTGCTCTGCTGGTGATTAACCAAGGGGTTAACCGGGGATTCCCGATCAAGTCATTGCCTGAAATTCCCTTTGGCTTTGTTTTGCACCACCAGGACCAAGCGACACCGCCACCTCCACCCCTCATTCCGGTGGCACAGGTCTGTCCCGCAGAGCCGCGGATGCTGCTGCAGATACTGAACCCGACGACGAGGCTCATCACTGGCAGCGGGCTGATCTGAGCAGCTGCCAAACACCCACGGCATTTGCCCACCTAAAAGAGAAAGAGATTGCTCTCATTCTTTATTCTCCTACTCGTCACAATTCATCATGAGTTAAAGGCAGCAGGTGACTCAGTTTCATTTTTAGCGTCAAACAGATGAGTAGAAAGATGCTGTTTTCTTTATTTATTCGTCAGCTTATGGATAATTTGCGAAGAATGGCAATTTTCAGATGAATTTATTTACCTATCTCCATTTCATGCTGTTTTCCCCCTGAGACTTGGAAAGGACTTTGAAGACAATAAATATAAAAAACCTTGAGGTCTCTCTACATAGAATCACAGAATCACTTGGGTTGGAAGAGACCTTCAAGATCATCGAGTCCAACCATAAACCTATGCCAAAACCACCCCTAACCCATGTCCCTCAGCAAACAGGCAGTCCCTACCGTCTATTGAAGACTGCAGCACCCACTGCGAGCGCCCGTCTAGGCACACTTCCACACAAAAAGACCGACATCCCAGTGCCCAGGATTTGAAAATATTCCTCCAGCCCCCTGCACGGGACCCCCCCGCATCCCGGGTCAGATCCAGAGCCCGCTCTGCGCCGAGGTTTGCTCTGCCTCGTCCACATCCTGCTGCTGCGGAGCACCTTCACCCGGAGATGTCCCGCGCGGCCCGTTTTCCCGTGTTGGGCAAACACGCAGGGATTTGTCCTCCTTGAACCCGCCCAGCCCCTCTGCTGGCCCCGCAGTGAGGAGCCCCCCTGGCCCCGCGCACAACGAGCCGCTGCTTATTTCGAACCTGCTCAGCCCCGTCTCCCGCGCGGGAAGAGTCGACCACCGCCCACCCGAGTCCACTCCTCACTGGTGGAAGTGGCTTTGCCCTCAGCCGCAAAGGCTCCCCCTGCACTCCGCCCCTAACGAGGCAGATGACGATTAACAGAGAACAAAACACCTTTTAGCACAAGGGCTCTAAAAAGCCACTATTCTCCCTTTAATCTTCAAACATTAATGAGGTGACATGCGGTAAACAGGACACCATATGCTGTTGGTTTAATATAACTTTATTTGCATCACAATAATGTTACATTATACCACTGGCTTTATGTGAAACTAAGTAAAAAGAGATTCACTGCCTTTTCTGAGGTACCCTGCTGTGCGTGACACATCCCTCAGGAAGCCACAACCACTGAAAATTCCAATAATTTAGGTCCATCTCTGGCAATATTGCCAACAGGCTCTGAAAAAGAACACAAAAATGGAACTGAAAGGAACACAAACGCTCGTCTAGACCCAGAGGTGTCAGCCCAGAGGGTCCCCCCTTTTCGGGAAGTCAGGCAGCGTGGGTGCTGTTGGAGCCAGTTGCCCAGTGGGGACCAAGGGGAATGGTTTGTAACTGGGAGAGGGGAGCTGCACACTAGACATAAGGAGACATTTTTCACCGTGAGGGTGGGGAGCCCCTTGCCAGGGCTGCCCAGAGAAGCTGTGGCTGCCCCATCCCTGGAGGTTCAAGGCCAGGTTGGCCAGGGCTGGGAGCAGCCTGGTGTGGTGGGAGGTGTCCCTGCCCAGGGCAGGGGGTGGCACTGGGGGGGCTGTAAGCTCCCTTCCCACCCAAACCCTGCTGTGACTCCATCCCACAGCCGCTGAGTATCCCCGCTGCCCCGAGCCATGCGGAGCGCAGGGAAGCCCAGCGCAGCCGGGGCAGCTCTCCACATTTCCCTTGACAGCCATTCCCGAGGAGGCCGCTCTCGCAGAAATCCAGCGACTCCGGGGCAGGCACCGTCCACCATCTCCCAAGCCCTTCACCCAAACACCAAACACAGGGGACGTCACCCAGGGCTGCATTAGCAAGACCTGAACGTTTTGGGGTCCCCACAGATGTCATTTTTTGTCCCTCACAGCCCGAGACCGGGAATAAATTCCCACCGAGCCCCTGCGGTGTTTGACTGCCGGCTCCGCCGGAGGAAGGGCAGCAGGCACGTACCCACCCGAGGTCTTCCTAGCAACAAGTAATGCTCCCCCGAGGGGGAGAGGCCGGCTCCGCAGGGAGAGGGCTCCCACTCCACGGGCATCCAAACTGCCTGCGGGAGCCTCTGGGGACCCCAACCCTGCCCCGACCCCCCCGACAGGC
>VZSF01001235.1:727-48375 GCA_013398295.1 Chionis minor
TGGCAGGGGCTGTTGGTGCTGCTGGCGTGTGCATGTGGGTAATGTGTGTGTGCGTGTGCGTGCGTGTGCCGCTCCCATCCCCCAGCGCCTTCCAGTGATGCTCCGGCTCCTCGCTCCGCCGGAGCCCCCCGGCCCCCCCCTCCAGAGCCCTCACCCGGCTCTCCCCTGCCACAGCCTCCACCGCCCTCGCAGCCTTCGCCCATGGGTGGCCCCAGCACCGGGGTGGGTGCTCAGACACCCTTGGGGTGGTCCTTTTCGGGAGGACCCATGGTGGGCGCCTTCCAGCCCTTTCTGGCCGCCTGCTTGGGGTGGCAGAGGGGCACCGCGGTGCCTCGAGCCTCTGTCCTGGGCTCGCCGGGTGCAACCACGCTCCTCGCTGCCGGCCTCCTCCTCACGCGCTCCCTGACTTGATGCTCGCCCTGATGGGGACAGGACCCTGCCAGAGGCTCTGGGCTCCTGCCACACGCGGGACGTGCTGCCCCTCTCCCCGCTATTTGCCTTCTGCAATTTACAGACCCATCACAAAGGTGATGATGTCCCCAAGGTGCTCCCCTGGGGTGGGAGGTGCTGGGTGCTGGGTGCAGGACAGAGCAAGAGGGTTGCGCAGCGCTGCCCAGCTTGCGCCCAGCGCCACTGCATCTCCAGCCCTGCTTCACCTCCGTCTGCTCCCCGTCATGCCCAGGAGAGCGGGGTGTCCTCATCACCGGAGCCGAGCTGGGGGACGCGCATCCGGCTGCAGGGAGCAGAGGCTGCCGCAGGCGCCTCCCGGGAAGGTGAGTGCAGTCAGGTGGGAAAAGAATGTCTCAAGGTCCTTTACGAGGGTGAGGTTGGAAAGGGACAGCCAGACCCCAGGGGTGTCCCCACAAGCTGTCCCCCTGCCCAAAGGTGCCTTCCCAGCGTGTCGTCCCTGCCTGAACCGCGGGTAACGAGAGCATGGGTCAGTTTGGGATGCAGCAGGGTCAGGCATACGTACCCTGTTCCCAAATCCCATGTCTTGGCCACACTTGGTTTGGTCCTTTTCTGGAGTGTCCTTTCCCAAACTGGGTCCTTGGCCAAATAGAAACGTGGGGTTTTGCAGCGGCACCTGCTTGGGCACATCCTGGGGGGACAGAGATGGGGTCCAGGGACACCCCCGTGAGCCAGTGCCCCGCTCTGGCTCACCGCTGGGCACAGGGATGACCCTGCCAGTGCTTGGAAACAGGGCTGCAAGGCCTGGAGAGCGGCATTAGCGCTTCCAGTTGGCACCAGCTCTGCCTTTCCCTTCCCCGCTCCGTTCTGCAGCGAGCCGGCATCGCTCCTTGCCTGGACGACAGCTGCCTGCCGATAGCCGTCGCTCCGTTAGGGCTCTTGATAGAAACCCGGAGAAGGATGTGCTGCTTGGATAAGGGATAAGAACAGTGAAAAAGGGGTTGTTTTTTTCCTCCTCCTCCTTCTCCCCCCCCCTTTTTTTTTTTCCTTCCAGATGAGAAGTCATTCTCTGCAGTGGTTTTATTGACAGTAAATCCACCGGCAGCAGCAAGGCTGTACGCGGGGAGGGATGGGGTTTCAGGCCGGAGCGGATGCGCATGTGGACGTACTCACAAACGCGGGCTTTCCACTGTACATAAGAAACCCCAGCGAAATGGATCCCATCTCCGAGTCACCCTGGCTGGAAAGCGCATTTCCCGGGGGGCGGCTCGGGGCCCCTGAATCCCCCAGGCCCCTTTTCCTGTGGGAGCTGGGGAGGAGGCGAGCGGTTGGAGGAAACTTCCTTGCCACTGGCCCCCAGCCACGAAGGATGCAGCTGCATCCTTGGAGTCGAGTAGAGCGTGGGGAGCGCGAGCGTTTCCGCATTATTTTTGGGGGGAGCCACGTGAGGGTTGTGTTAATTCCTGCTGGGAGAGGCAGCGGGGCCAGCTGAGGGCTGAGGGATGGACGAGGAGCTGACAATTAGCCCCAGATGATAATTGATAACAGCAAGACACCAGGCACCAAGAGTAGCCAAGAGGTGGGCTGGGACCTGAGAGTGAGGGGTGGTGGGGTGTGAAGGAGAGGAGGAGGAGGAGATGGTGATGATGATGATAATAATAATAATAACAATGATAATGATGATGGTGGTGAGCTGCTGTGGCCATATCCTTCCTGTGCAAAATGGGTGCTCAGCCATGGCTCAGATCCAGCAGCCAGGGCTCCCCTCAGGCGTGCCCACAGATCCAATTAACATGAAAAAAGTAATTAAGGGAAGGTGCTGCAGTGCTGAGGCTCCCAGCGCAGGCTCCAGCAGGCAGGCAGGCAGGCACCAGTGTGTCTTGGGAACACCTCAGGAGCTCCGGCCAAGGGATAACTCAAGCCCTGGAGCTATTTTCTCACCTTCTGAGCAATGTTTGTCCCTGCTCCACCACCTTACGGAAACAAACTTCCATCCTGCTTCTTGGAAGAGCATCCCTAGGGCAAGGATAGGTAAGAGATGTTTTTCCAGGCTTTTCTGGGGCTATGCCCTGCTATCGCTCTCTCCATCGAGGCAGCCCTGGCTTGCAAATCGCTTCTCTATCTGCACCAGCCACCCAGCTGCTGTACAGGAGGCAATTTAATTCATAATGGTCTATTAAATGCCGTGGATGCTGGTGGTGCTGAGCAGTGCTGCTTCCTTTCCCGGAGTGTGACAGCTCCAGGGGTGACTGGCCCTGCAATCTCCAGGATGGTGTTGTGTGTTTAAGGTGAGAGATGTAATTAAAAGACCACCCGTGTGGCACGTCCCAGAGCCCTTTCCGCTCCCTGCCAGGGCTGCGGGGTTCAGCTGCTTGCCGTGCGCCGGGAGCCCAGTGCTGCTCTGAGCCTTGAGGTTGGTGGGATTTGCACGGCCGGTGCAGCGTCTGGCCCTGCTGTCACCCCGTCCCATCCGGGCTGGAAATCCTGGGAGAGACGGGGAGGGGGTGGAAAAATGCAAGCCCCCCTCAAACCTGGGCTGAACGACATGTAAAATATCTTCACAGCCGATGTCTGCTAATGGGTTGCAAATTGCTTCCATCAGCTCCGGTATTACAGATTGCTCATCTGAAATTGCTTCCAGGAGCCCATTTTGGGGCCAAACACTTCCTAGCTTGGGGAAATAACCATCAGCATGAGTAAATCATTAGCAAGAGTAAATTGTATTCAAATGAGGCACTGTGGGGCCTTCCTCGGACTTTTTACATGCACTTCCGTGCTGGTGAGGTAGCTCCAGCATTGGGGAGCTGTCGCCTCCGCACGGGGCCGGGGTCTGCTTCTCCCTGTGCCGAGAGCCGGTCCCCGCTGGCCGTCCCCGTCGCTCCAGGCTGCTCCTCGAGGCACCGCTTTGCTCCAGCTCCCAACCAAGAGCAGCTCCATCGCCTCCACGTAGGTCCTGGTAGAGGTCCAGGGCTTCCTAATTCACGAGCACATCATTAATTATCTGCTGGAAGCCTAAGCATCTTGGTGAGACTAACGCGGCTATTCAAAGAGCCGTTTCTTGCCATGGCTGGCTCTGGCTGGCCTGGAGCACGTTGCCATCCCGGGTCAGCAAACAGAGGAAGAGATAAGCCTCGTGTCGCATCTTTTAGCTCCTATTTGTCCTCCCCGTGTAAACCAAACCTGACCATTTCCAAAGGAAACCAGCGTAGCGAAACCCTGAGACAGGAGAACCCAACACGAGCAGCTCGGTGATGCCGTGGGATTTAGAAATCCCGCACATCCCCATCACCCCAGTAGCGGGAGATGCGAAGGGTCAAATAGAGCCGGGGCGGAGGGTCGAGCCACGGCACCCGGAGCTGCTGTTCCCAGGAGTTCCCAACGGGGTTATCCTGAGGAAAAACTGTTTAAAAGCAGCGGTTCGCCCGCCCGCCTCCCCGCTCCGAGCTGCTGGGTCACTCGCCCCCGTGCAGAGTGTCTCCGTCTGATTTATGCCGTGTTGTGCTGTGCTATCGCTTGCACCCGCTTGGCTCTCCCGGCGCGAGGAGCAGCCAGTCCATTAAACACTGAGTCATCCTCAGCGGCATTTAATTTTGTGAGGGGCAGCAGTTTGGATAATTAAAGGCCTCCGTGGCCAAAGCTGGCGGCTGTGGAGAGCGGGGCTGACAGGGAAGGCGAGGACAGCCGGCAGCAGCACCGATGAACTGAACGGGGTGCCATGGCAGCGAGGCTCCGGCAGAGAGGTGGCTCCTCTCTCCCACCCTCCTCCTCTCCCCTCCCTGCATTTTTGGGGTGTTTTTAACCTTTTCCTGCCTCGGACGAGTGCTTCCTTGGTCAGGTGAGCACAATGATGCTCCGTGCTATTTCTGCCTGGATTAACCACGTCCTGATGGGATCTCCCGTGGGCAGATATGCTATCTGGAGGCCTTGGCTTATTAAAAGGACAAGCTGTTCGGGGAGCTGGTAATAAAGCCATGAAAGCTTTTATGAACCAGAGTTGAAGGCACTAATATCGCTGTGCTCTGCGTGGGTGAGAAATTAGACAAGAGTTTCTCCGTGCTGATGGTTTTTTTTTCCTCCCCCCTATTCATCTTTCTCAACAATTATCTTTTATTTTGATATCTTTCTATTTAAACCTTCAGAACCACGTTGGGGATAAAAACGGGGCTGAATCGCTTAACAACCAGGCACCTCGCAGCGCGGGTGCGGGGGACCTGGCGACAGAGAGCAGTGGGGAAGGTGGCTCAGGCTCTCCTGGGGCTTCGGAAGCAGGAACCGTCCCCAAGAGCAGGGAGACGAACTCCCTGGGGCCCGTCTCCTGCAGGAAGGCAGGTCCATCTCCTCGGGAAAAGCCGTATCGCTGCATCTATGTTGTACCAATGTTGCACACCTGGGTCTGAATCTCCGGGATTTCCTCCAGCTGTTCATCTTGCTGCTCTTCACCCTCGGATCTGGGGTCCCCTCTCTGGTTGCTGTGTTTTTTACAGCCCCTTCAGGGCTGTCTCTGCTCTTTTGCCATTTAGGAAATGTTGCGATCGATCAGCTGCAGCTTCCCAGAGTTGTGAACGGCACATCTCAAACCAAAGACGGATGGAAACCCTGCGGAAAGTCACTGAGCGGAGCGTGCGGCTTCATTAGCTCGAGCAATTAGCGCGAGGCAATGCAAAACCACTGGCTACTGCTCAACGACTGTCCTGAAACACTTTCCTCCTGCACCAATTCCACCTTGGCTGGTTCCGGACATCCTCACTTGTTTCACCCTGCGTCCAGAAAAAGCCTCTCATCTGGGACAGATGCAGCCCAGGGGCTGCTCCCCTGGACCAGAGGGTCTGAAGAAACTCAGGCTGGATGGGACACCCATCTGGAAGCGCGAGGCAGAGACCAAACAAACTCATTTCGCAAAACGCTGGGGCACGGCTGGGTCAAGCAGGGATCTGCATAGTTGCCTGCAGTCCTGCCCGAGGCCATCCCTCCTGGCTCCCCGCTCTCTTTGCCACTCTGATTTCCCTGTCAGAAGCCGAAGGTGTTTTGGAGCTACATGAGAAGCGACGCCCCGCGTGTCGGTGGCCGTGTCAGTGGCCACGCCACTCTTCCTGCGGCTGGGTCCAGCAAAGGCAAACGCTTTGCAGTCCTGGGCCACCCGTGGGTCCCGGCACTGCGTGTGCACGCACCGAGTGAGATGCTGGGATGCGCAACCTGCGGTGCAGGGAAACAGGATCCTCCAGCTCCTCCCCGGGTGCAGTTTCCCCCCAGGGGAGGCTGGATCTGCTCGTCCCGTACTGCTTCTCTGCCTGCGCTACCCTGGCTTTGCTAGTGGCTGCTTGTCCCCGTGTCCTTGTCACTGCCGTAGAGCCCGCTCAGATCACATTTTCTTTTATTCCCTCTGACACTGGTTGTGGTCACAACAAAACTCATCTCATTAAGGAACCGCTGAGGATAGCTGGAAGGGGAAATGGATCCCCCCATCTGGTAAGTGCCAGGTCAGGCCAGCGGCACGCGCTCGCTGTGGCCCCGGGGACTGCGGAGCTGCGATGGAGAAGGCAGCTCCATCCCAGCTTGGGCGTGCAAACACGCTCCAGCAGCCAGGAGCGATCACCCAGGAGCCGAAGAGTTAACCCTGCCGGCGTGCAAACATCCTCCAAACGGCACCGATGGGAGCAGCGAGCCTCTCTGCTCTCTGAAAGCTGGCAAACAAATTAAAGCAATGTTGCAACTAATGCGTTTCTTTGCAGCAGAGAGGAGGAAAAGCTCCGCTCAAAGGCTGAGGAGACAAAGGCAGCGCAGATGGGTGCTGGGGGACCCGCGAGCGCCACGTGCTCTGCGCTGCTTTGCTGGGAGCTAAACTGAGATTTGCTGCTACAGCTCCGGGAGGGTGGCTGGAATAACCTGGGGAGGATTTATGGGAATCGCATCAGGGCCAAAAGGGGGAACCTGCCTGGGAAGGGCTGTAGCTGGGAGTTACTCCCATATTGCTGCTCCTTGGTGCTTGTGTCCCAGTTCTCCAGGAGGAATTGCGTTGTGCAGGGAGGGAATATAGCGCTATATGCTCCAGGCATATAGATCAGTGCGTCTTCTTCCCAGCAGCTGCCTGACACGCAGCAGTCCGGCAAAAACAAGGTCCCACTTGGCTTCTTGTGCTCTTATTTGCCTTGAAGAGAAATTAAACGGAGAAATGCAAATCCCCTAAAATGATTTAATGAAGCTGGTGGCAGCGGTGGCCCCGGCGGAGCCAGGTCCGGGGCTGGGGGAGGAGGCTGGTTGGAATGAGTTTGGTGCGTGGTGAAAAGGCTGGTGGCATTGGGCAGCCTGGACCCACAGCCGCTGTCAGAGGGCAGCTGCTGGTCCCGGCATGGTATTATCCTCATCCCGTGTTTCCAGAAATGACATATTTCTCTCATTATAAACGATGGGGAGGGGGGCTCACTACCGTCCCCCAGCAGCCAAGCCCATGCAAGGAGCAGATGGAGCCCATCTTGAACGTGCAATCTCAGCAAAAGCAAAGCCAATAAGTGAGTTAATTACCAGCACGTTATGTGAGAGCTGGGGATTCCCAGGGGATTGTGGAGATGAAGCAGCCCTTTGCTCGCCATCCGCAGCTGCCGGAGCCGCGTGTGCCGGAGGGGCTGGGGGACTCGGTTGGCCACCGAGGGAGCTGAGCTGCCCTCCCCGGGGGCGGCTCGCCGGCAAAAACCCTCCGCAGCCCAACTCTGAGCTCTGCAGATATTATCGAGGTTGTATCCGTCCCTTCCCCGGTGGTTTTCCTGGCTGTGTCTCATGAGGCATATTCACAGGGTGGCTGCAAAGTGCCAAGCAGTGTCTGCTCTCCATAAGACAGCTGTGGCTCTGACTGAAAATACGAACATACCTGAGGGCAGAGCATCCTTTGCCTTTGTCTTACTGCTGAGCAAAACTGGGGGAGAAAGAGCAGCAGCTCCCAAACTCCCTGGTTTAATAGTGAATTTTGACTGGGCTTGGAAGACCTCTGGCCCCTTACCTGGTGCCTCTGGGGCAGCTTTGCGGTGTCCCCCTGGCCGTGCAATGCCTGCCCAGCAGCGTGAAGGACTTTCCAGCCAAAATGCCTGCCTGGAGGTGGCATGCTCGGCTCTGGCGGCTGGAGGATGCGGATGTGCTGGTTTGCCCTCCTTGGTGCTTCCGCTCTGCTCCCCATCAGCTGAGCTAATAAAATCTGGACTTGTTAAATCCACAAACGGTTTTGATCTCGATTGCCCTGGGCTGGCTCACAGCTCCTGTCCACCCCTCCCCTTGCATATCTGCCTGGGAGATAAGGATGGCAGTGCCTTTAATTCCTTACTTATGCACCGACTGCCAATTCTCCTGCCCGCTCACCCTTGATAAATATTGCACAAAGATTTGGCTGCCAACGTGCTGGAGATAAAGGTCCAGTCCCGCCAGATCTCCTTCCTCTGTGCCTTTTGTCTTGTTATGTGTCCAATTTGTTAAACAACCCACCTGCTGCAAGAGAGGCTCTTCCCGTCCCTGCTCCTGCTTCAGATTATTGCTAAACCTCCGAGCGAGCTCCCTCCTCCCCGTGCCCAGCCTTGGGTGGGAATTGAGGACTAAGAGAAGGCGCTGTCATTTCCAGGCCTTGAATTGTCATTGATCGGGGGATCGATAGCGGAGCCTGCCTTGGCTCAGCGCTCTCCCGGGCCTGGCAGGATCCTCTTTGCTGGTGTCGTGCAGGCGTGGCGGCGCTGCCGTGTCGTTCACCAGCCTGTCCCTGGGAGCAGAGCCCAAACCAGGATTTGGGGATGCTCCTGTGCAGCAAACCTATAAAAGAGAGAGCCTCAGAGGCTCTGGCTGAGCTTAGCCATGCTAAAAATCCTCTTTCCACCACTGCGTCCAGGCTGGGTGAGCACAGTTTGGGGTGCCAAGAGAAGGGCTAGTGTTTGGGAGGCATCGCCAGGAGGTGTGCTGCATCTCGCCCACCCACCGCGACTGGGTTTGCTGGAAGCAGCTTCCTCCAGCTCAGAAACCCTCCAGGAGTGAAAGCTGCTCCCTGACGGTGCCCAAAAGTCTTACGGAGAGTGCAACGCCAACGGGGGCTGCCCTGCGGTGCGACGGGGAGCAACGGTGCTGTGCCTGGGGAGGATGCCGTGGTCTCCGTGAGACCGTGCAGGCAGAAGTCCGGATGCCGCAGCAGTGTGTGAGCGCTGCTCCTGACCGAGCTTCAAATTTCAGGGCTGCTGTAGGCAAGAGGAGAGGCAGAGGCTATCGATTGGGGTAGGGAGGGAGAAACAGGAGGGAAGGTCTCAAGCAACCTTATCGCTGCGTCTAGATCTGGTTGGCAGCATCTGTTAGAGCCGATATCCCCCCTTTGCACCCTCTCACGCAGCATCCTCAGCGTCATCTCTCTTAGAAGAAGAGCAAATTAACAGAGAGATGAGCGATGTTCCGATCTGGAAGTGTTTGAACTCAAATGTGGCACGTGTGTCCGTTATTCGTGCTGTTCTGCTGGAAGAGCAGCTGTCCTGGGCGGCTTCAGATGCCGTTTAGCTTAGAGGTGTCTGGATTCCCCAGTTTGGGAGTGGCTCTGACAACACTGTTTGATCACTATCACTTCTAAATCCATAAGAAATGTCATCTAAAGTGCAACAAATAACATTCTGATTATCTGCTGGATCCTAATGCTACTCCCTGGAGATAACAAGCTGCAATTTTCCCCCTGGGCCATACAATAATCGCCCCAATTACTCCCAAGCAGTGGTTATTAAACTCACGGCACCGCTTTCATTTACAAAGCGAAAATAATTAAGCAGGTGTCTATGTTCACTGTTTGGCTGGGGGTGACCAGGGTTATTTCTGCTTTGTTCTGGGAAAGAAACTCTCAGCGGCTATGGAAAACCTCCATGGCTTTTCCGCTCTGTGTGGCACAGTTCTGTCAAGAACGGTGCAGAGAAGCCACCGGATGATCGACCAAATAAAATGCAGTTGGTGCCTGTTAATGCCGGGGTTGGTATCCCAAAGGATGTAACCTCTATCCAACTATAACATCAGAGGGATTTAGGGAGATGGCGTGGTTAGCGAAGCTGAAATGTGATGGGCATACGAAATCACATCCTAGGCCCTCGCAGAAGTCGATGTGCTGGTTTGGTTTAGCTGGATCGATGTCGGGTACCGCAGGATGCCAGCGACCCGTCCCAGCGCAGGCTGCGGCAGCGTTGCATCCCAGCTCCATCAACCTCTGGCTCGAGGGGACGACGTCCCCTCACCTCGTCCCAGGGTGGGACGCAAAGAGACTTACGCTGCGGCGGAGGTTTGCACGGCGCCGCCGTATCTCCGGACACACACACGCGTGTGCTTGCCCCCCACCCGTGAGCGTGCTCCTGCACTCCCACGCAGCCAACGCGCACGGGAAGGCTTCCAGTTTATCTACGCCAAGAGCGGAGAAAGCGGAGAGAGGGATGACCGGGACGGAGGGAGGCAGCGCTGGTGAATTATGCATGACACAGGGAGGAGAGCCCTTATCTGCACGGACAAAGGCCTGTGCCAGGCAGCCCGGCTCTCTGCTCTACCTGTACCTTCCTTTCGCCCGTGCTTTATCTCCGCTCCCAGCTTGTAATTCAGCCCAAATATCAGAGGAAGCTGGAAGATTAATTTTCTCTTTTTGCATAGCAAAGGAGAGGGGACGCGCTCTCACTCCAGACTCCCAGCTGCTTAATCCACTGCTGGGGCCTGCCGAAGGAAAAGGCAAAAATTTATCAGCGTTGGCAAGTTGCTGGTGCGAGGAGGGGTGTTGGGACCCGGTGGCTGCGCTGAGCCCAGGGCCACATGCCGGCTCCCTGCAAGCAGGTCGCGGGCTCTCGCAGCAGGGCTCGGCGTGCTTGATGTGCCGGCAGTTTTTTGGGGGGGCTGTAGGAAAATGCAAAACCGTCCCCGCGCCCTGGTGTTAGGGCCCAGAGGGATGCGTGGGGCTGGCGAGAGCACGAGCCGCTCCCTGCCCTGCCACCGAGCGTGACCCGCGCGTCCTCCCAGCGTGGGAGCGTTCGCGGCTGCGAGTTGCTCAAATATTTGAGAGATGACAACTGTATTAATATAAAAACTAGATAAAGATCCCCTGAGTTTAAAGCAGGAAACATCAGCTCAGCTCATATTTTCCAGCCCTCTCCCTCAGCTTACTCCCTGACTTAAATGAAATCATAAATATCAGCCCACAAAGGTCCTTTGTCACTGCACGCAGCTCGCAGCGACAAGAGGTCATTCATTAAAAGCCAGATGAAGGCAATAGAGACTCCCATTGTTTTTTAACGAGTTCAGGATAAGGCCGTGGCTTCTCTGCTGACATTAATGCACTCTTTTGCTACAGGGAACAGAGAGGATGGACCGCATGTCGCCGCAGACAGGTTTGGCTGATCCCATCCAAGTGCTCTCTACCCCAATGCCAGTCACTGCAGGAGGAATTATCCCAGTTCCTGCAGGTGGGAGATCACGGCTAAACCTGGTTCGTTGTTCGGACCGACGGTGTGAGCATGGCTCCTTTGGCACCCGACCGCACAGGCGACGCGCCGAGCAATATTTTGCACAGATGAGCAACTGCTGAGACCCCGCAGCTCCCACCCAACGGCATGAGCGTGATGCCATCTGCCGGCCTGCGGCTCGGGCCAGGCGCGAGAAATTAGAAATTAATTCCCCAAAATGCCCAGTTTCCTCCAGCTAAGCCCAGGCTGCCCTCCCTGCTCAGCCTGCCGGGTCTTTTCCTCAGGCTACTCAATCATTCCTTTTTGAAACCCAGGCTGTATTAACGCATCATAACACACCGCAGATAATTTTTTTCCGCCTTTTCCCCCCCCTTCCCACCTTAAAGTTTTTAGTTCCGCTTTCTTTTTCCCCTTTTGTTATTTTAGATGACTGTTTACGAAGACCATCCCGCTCTTGATCACGGTTTTGGATTAAAAGGAACTTACTAAAGCTTTCCCCTGAGCACAAAGCTGCACAAATGGGTTTGCAATTCTGGAGTTAATTAGGCAGGAGCCGGGCAGAAAGATTTGTATTTGCGAAGCTCCACCAGAGGATGAGGCTGGGAGGGAAAGGTTTGTTATTGCAGGGCTGCTTGCTGGCACAGCGAGGCACCAGGGCAGATTTCTTTGCATCCTGCCCCAAAAGATCCAGGCATGGGGTCAACCCCTGCCGCATCGTCGTAAGCAAAAATCCTGGTCACATCCATGAGGTCCGCAAGCGCTGCCCGGCGGCTGGTGGAGGCGAACAGGCTAAAGACCAAGCGGAGCGAGACTGCGGGAGGAACTGGAGGAGAATTTCTGCTGCCTGAAAATGTGAAGTGCTTCCGCCAGTAATCGCCGGAATCATCAAATTAGCATAAATTCTATTAACGGTTTCCCAGATGAGACATTTCAAGGCTTCTCCCTCCCCTCCCTGACACAAACAAAAGAGAATATAATTACTTTGCAATAAAGCAGCTCCTGAAAAGGCCCTCAATCTTTATGCCTTTTCTTCTCCCTTGAAATAAAGCGATATATGAAAGGTGCTTCTGACCTCTCTGCTCTCGTCAGTCAGGAAGGAGGAAAGAAAAACTCTACAAAGCTTTTAGGGACCGGGGTTGGGACTGAGCAAGCGGCGTGTGCCGTACGGCATGGCCCGTTTGCCACATCAGCAAGCCAGGGGGTTCCCGAGGAGCTTTTTTGGGATAGGCAGTTCCTGATGCCCTTGGAGCTCCCAGCCATCATGTTTCAGAGGAGGATTCGGGAGGACGACGTCTGAACACATATGGAAGAAATCTCATTTGCGTAACGCTGAAACCCAGTACCTAACGCAGTAACTCACTACAAGCACCGCGGGGGCAATAATCGAAAATAATGTGCCTTTTTATTGGCACGAGATTGCCGACGACAATTTAAAAGAGAAGAGAATTTGCTTATGAGCAAAAGCCTCCTTAACTCTTAAGAATGACACTAAAACAACTCGCCTGCCTATAAATATGGTCTGCCAATAGAGACGTCTTAGCTGTGAAGATTTAATTACAGGCAGGAGCTGCAGGAGGCCCCGGGGCTGACGCCGAAAACGCTGAGCCGGCTCCGACATGGGTGTGCAAGAAGTGCACAAGGGACGCTCAGCAGAGCCAGGTGGGACTATCAGCCTCCACCTTGCTTTCCAGATTGGGGGAAAATTGGGCTTTTGGATGATTTTTCCCTGCTATGAGGTCAAATATCAAGGTCAGTGCCTTTCTTTTGCTTGGCCATTCACTTGGAGGATGAGTCTTGTCTCTTCTGGGCCTCAGTTCCCCTAGAAAATGTAGATAATTTACACTATCTTCCTCAAGGAAGCTTCATTAATGTTTACTTTTCAGAGGACCTTCAGGCTTTTTACAATCTATTATGAATTAATTATTATTAATTAAGTTAAAGCAGACTATATAACCTAAATAAAGCAGTTCTGACAAAGCAGCTGGATGTTAGAGAGCAATCTGCTTTACGAACTCCCTTTTCCACTTAGCAATTTTAAGCATTTAGTTCCGCTTTCTAATTGCTAATATCCATTCTTCAATTACCCGCTGTTTTGTTTCAGATTTAAAAGATTAAAACGCGTTGTTATTTTATGATTACGCGACTGCGCCTCTTGTAATTGTTGGGTTTTGGTTTGCGTTTTATGGGCTCGCATATTAAATGTCTGCGAATGGGAGACTCGTACGTGGCTTGAAACGGGGTTTTGCCTTTCGGCGCGCGGGCCCGCTTGCCGGCTGTTACTCAGATGCGTATTTCAAAGCCCAAAGATCAGCCGAGGCACCATTTCTGAGGTGAGAATACTTAATAAACGACCTCCCGGGGAAGTATGAACGCTCTGAACCAGCTGCGGGTCGCATCCATTATGGCGCCCTGCAGGACCAGCCCATGGGGGGGCTCATGCCCACCCCTGCCGCCCGCCAAAGGCGTTGCTTAAAATCACAACCGGGCCCCTGCCCGAGAACAGCTTTTTTTCTCCCCAGAACAGCCCCTCTGGCGCCCATTGAGGCGCTCGGAGAAGCAGCAGCCCTCGGCTTGGGGGCGCCGAGGCCTTGCCGGCGTCCCCGGCCTGCCCTGTTGCTAAGCAACGCGCGCCGGAACCAGCAACCAACAGTAAAGATGGCGCCCGGCCGGCTTCAGCACGCGGCCCTTCGGGGCCCCGTCTGCCCTCGTGCTGGGGAGTGGAGCGAGGAGGCCACGCCCTCAGCAGACATGGCGCCGACCTGGCTTCAGACGCCCAGCGCGCAGAGCCAATGAGAGGCCGGGAGGGTGGGGAGCGGGCTGGGATTGGCGGGCAGCGGGGATTCAAACCGAGTGCGGGGCGGTTGGGCTGGGCGGTTGGAGCGGGAGCTCGGGCTCGCGCCGGGCCGGCGGCTCAGGTGAGTGCGTGGGAATGGGAGCGGGAATGGGAGCGGGAATGGGGGAAAGCGGCGGATCCCCGGGGCCGGGCCGGGTTTGGCGCG
Source organism: Chionis minor (assembly GCA_013398295.1). Lineage (NCBI taxonomy): Eukaryota > Metazoa > Chordata > Aves > Charadriiformes > Chionidae > Chionis > Chionis minor. Next base: position 14,568 of record VZSF01001235.1, read on the forward strand.
GCCCAGCCGGCGTGTTCTCGGTCCCGGGCCTGGCCCGGGCGGCGGCGGCGCCCCCCTCACCGGCCGAGGGGAGCTGCGGCCTTGGCCCTGGGCGGGCCCGGCGCCCGTTTACCTCAGAGGCCTTTTCCCTCGCCGCCTCCCGGGCAGGGCCCCCGGCTGCGGGTTCTTTACACCCTGGCCCCGTTCCTTCGCCCGCCCTGGCCTCCGCCGTCGAGTTGGGCGCGGGCCTAACGATCGTGGGGCTGGTGAAGCGGTGGAAATGCCCCTTGCCGTGAGTTAAGCAGACTATGGGGAAGAGAGGAGGCCTTTCAGCGGGGAGCTCTTCCGCTCCGTGTAATACAGAAAGTCCCGACATCTCTACGTGTCCGTAGAGTCGGTAACTGTGAACCGAGCGCTTCAAAGCTTCCCCCGGTGGCCTGCCAAGCGTTGAGCTGCGGTGTTGTACTCCCTCCTGGCACCTTTCCCAAACTGCGTCTGCACCTGCTTGTAGTGCTAATTTATTAGCGGAGGCCGTCCCGTGTGCCTCAGCAACCGCGCGCGTTAGCGAAGTGATTTCTGTGTTGCTGAGCTGGAGACTTTCCCCTTCATTGCTTCTGTTTATGCTATTGTTGCTACTGTTTGAGGAAAATGTGCTGACTGTCTGAATTTTAACAGCTATTTGCAGTAGGAACTCTAGCTTAAAATGCAGCTAAATTTAAAACTGTATTAAAATTCCCCAGAACGTTGCTCCTATTTTTATCTTACGAAGCTCTGAAAACTTGCAGGTTTTTAGTGGCCTATATAGTACCGAGTTATTTGTAGACAGGGCGTGAGCTGTGCTCCGCAGCCTTCCAGAAGGAGAATGGTTTGGGTTTCTTCGTCTTGCCTTGGGTTCTGAGCCTCCGTTAATATACTGGAGAATACTGGAAGCAGCAGGGTGGGGAGCTATCCTGCTTCTGCCTGTGGCTCTGCTGTCTGTAAACTGTGGAAGGGGGAGGATCTTCATTCCCTAGGAAAGAATTTAGATGCCCGTATTTCCATAAAACATAACTCTGAATGTGTTTTTGTTTGTGCAGCTTCTATAACTTCCCATAAAAAAAAAACCCCCAAACCTAAAAATCATTAATTCTGAAGCTGATTCTCTTTTCTTTGGGCCGGTAACGCATTTTCTGTTCGGAGGTGGGAAGAAAGGGCTGGGCTGTTTGTTTAGCTGGGATTTCTTGGCAGGAATATGGAGGCTGCGATGCTGAATTTACGGAGTCTGTATGATCAACTGACGCGCCAGGCGGAACTTTTAAGTGAAGGAAACGAATACCGTAAGTTCTGTTTCTGAAGCGGGTTGCGCTGGGTTTGCTGTAAGAATATAAACACGCAAACAAACGTTACTAGCTGTTCGTGACGAATCTGTCGATGATGCTGTGGGTAATAAAGCTGCTACAGGCAGTCATGTTTGAGGGGTGGGGTTTTTTGTTGTTGTTGAGAAGTCGCATGTTGAACTTCTAGGCAGGGCCGCGCTCTGCTTGTAGCAAGCTGACTTCTTCCACGCAGCGTCTCATGTTCTAGCTCTTCTGGTCGGTACTGACATGAAGGGCTTGGTCTGAAGAACTGCAAGGTCTCATAAACATCTAGTGTGGTGGTGGGTTTGCCAAAAGGCTGTTTTTTCCACTCTTCTGTCTAGAGCAGGTTATGTTAATAGGTATCTGCTGTCAGGGAAAGGAGGGTTGCTGCATCGCCTCTGCTCGTCTGTGTCGCTGAAGGTGTATGTGTCCTCTCTCCAGAGTTTGCTCAGTTAGCGAAGAACTTTGAAGAGTATCGGAGAAAATGGCAGAAAACGGAGCACGAGCTCAGCAGGTACAAAGATCTTCTCATGAAAACTGAAGCTGAACGTAGTGCTTTGGATGTGAAGCTGAAACACGCTCGCAATCAAGTGGATGTGGAGATCAAACGAAGGCAAAAAGCTGAAACGGACTGTGAAAAACTGGTGAGTAATTCCTTTATTGCCAGTTGGTTCTTTAGAGTGTGGAGGCAAGGTGATTAAACTGCATAGATCTATGGAAATAAGGACTGGCATTCATGCTTTTTTTCCCCAAGGAGGGGGAAAAAAATGCAAAAACAACAAATTGGCTCGGTTCCTGGTAGCAGCCGTCTGCTTTGGTCTGCAAAAAGGCAACTGGCTGCTCTTTGGAGCCGAGCTGCCACGAACTGTCAGAGCATGGGCTTTGCTGCAGTCTATTGACGCTAGTTCTGAGCGCCTTTCTGTGCGGTACCTCAAACACTTCAGATCGGTTCATACAGTAATTAAAGAGAGTTTATCCCATGGCAGGTCCTGATTTTATCTACTTTTACAGGAGCGGCAGATACAACTGATTCGAGAGCTGCTCATGTGTGATGCGTCTGGGAGCATTCAGCTAAGTGAAGAACAGAAATCTGCCCTGGCCTTTCTTAACAGGCCGCAGGTTTCTGTGGGCGGTGCAGGCAACAAAAGGTACGTAACGTGTCTGAGCAACGCCAAGTGTCAGATCTCCAGCCAGCCGTGTCCCTCTGAGATACATACTGCACCCGTGTCAACAGAGTTTTACTTCTTATTCCAGTTTGAATGGTGCTCTCCTGAGCCAGCAAGATTGTTCTGGAACCGTGGCTGACTGAAAGCCAAACTGATTCAAGTTTCCTTTAACTTTTGATTTTTTATTTTTTTTTTTAGGCTGTCTACAATAGACGAATCTGGCTCAATTCTGTCAGACATCAGCTTTGACAAGACTGATGAGTCACTGGTAATGTAACTCCAAGTTCTAAAGTTTTCCTCCACTGTAAAACCTTAGAGGTGTGCGGTAATCTCTAGAGACACCTTGTGTTTAGATTACTGTGGTATTGAACTGGTAGAGCTGATTTGCATTTCTCTGGTGTGCGATTGGCTAAAAGTTAATGAAAGTGCTGGCCAGAGGCTGTGTGGTATTTACACTGAGCTAACCAGTGCCGTGTATTTCCCACAGGACTGGGATTCCTCGGTGGTGAAAGCTGTCAGACTGAAAAAGAGAGAGAAGCGGGTATGTTCAATTCTTCCTCTTCAAACAGATTCCATTGTTAGCCTTCGCTGACACAATGTCACCATCTGTCATCTCCCAGCCACCTATAATGATGTCGGAGCTACTAATCGCAATCGAACTTCAGATGGATGCGCTGCTTTCTAATTCAGACCTGCTGGGTGGCCTTAGATTGAGAGTTAATTCTGATGTAGTTGTTTGTCTGCTGAAAACCACTGGAGTTCTGCATATCTCATTCTGTTGTGGCCTAGAGTTTGCAAGAAAGCACTTGAAGATTATTAACAGCTGCCAGATTAGGGGGCAATCGTGTAGGAAGTTAATATTTTTCTGCTCTCTAAAGGAGCTTGTGCTGGTCTGCTGTTAGGATGCAGTAGGCACAGGTGGGAAAGGACAGCCTGAAATCGTAACTAGCAGAGTTGGGCAGAGTCTGGGTATTGCTTAGTTGCCCTTCTTTTTATGTGTGTGTGGTTTTGGTTTGTGTGTAGGCTGGTGTTTTTTTTCCCTTCTTCCTTTCTTTTTTCCTGAATTGGATTATAAAGTTGGCTAGGAATGTTATTTGGAAGAGCAGTATATTGAGGCCTCCTCATATTTCATGTCAACTTCAAGGTTGCCGTGGAGGAACTTAATGCGTCTGCGGAGTGTGCAGACAATTGTTCGGTCCTCTTCGTTACACTGAACTCGTAGAATGCTAAGTTAACAGCATACCTGTCTCTTAGACAAGCATATACTGTATCTTTTCAGCGGTCTTCCAGGCAGTTCATTGAAGGCCCACCAGGTCCTCCGAAGAAAACCAGATCAATCGGCTCCACAGCGGACCAGGTATGGTAGTCCCAGCTGGGTCTGTGCGTTTGAAGTGGTTTGCTGCAGTGTGTACCTGTTTCTAGGGCCCACAGACTAGAAAATCCCGCGTCCTGTCAGTATTGCTGTCACTAACTGCGTGTTTCTCATTACAGGGAAATGAATCCATAGTAGCGAAGACAACTCTCATGGTCCCCAATGATGGTGGCCCAATTGAAGCCATCTCTACTATCCAGACTGTGCCTTATAGTCTGAGGAGACGGAGGAAGAGCGGTAGGTGTCGTGTCTCCATTTGTGCCAGTCCTGAAGCAACTACTCTGTAGGCTGGAGGTGACAGTTACCTCCCCCCAGGATTTAGGCAGCTGCTTCTGGTTTACAACGCGCTCGCTTTGAAGCAAAGCTTATGCAGAGGGGTGGTTCCAGTCAGTTGACGCTCCTCTTCTCTCTCTCTCTCTCTCTCTCTCTGCCTCTCTGCAGCCCTGGAGCAGCGAGTCGAGCATAGGCAGTAAGCAGCTGGAATCCAAATCGGAGACTGATGGCTCTAGCACCCCGCAGAGCAACGGGGGAGTGAGGCTGCATGAATTTGTTTCAAAGACGGTAGGTCTACAGGCAGGAAGGACTTGGAAAAAGCATGTCCTTCTATTTTTGCATGCATATGATACCAAGCCATTGACAAGAGGCCACCAGCCATTGTGTTTCAAGTCAACCCCAACTGTAGCTGTTGCCTGCATGGCTCGGGGAATACATGGTCCTATGTGGCTGGCTAGTTTGAGGCCTGCTGAGTTACTATGCTGCGCTAATCTCTTCCCATCTACATGCTTTGAATCATCAGGTTATCAAGCCAGAATCATGTGTTCCATGTGGAAAGAGAGTAAAATTTGGAAAAATCTCTCTGAAGTGCAGAGACTGCCGTGTGGTTGCTCATCCGGAGTGTCGGGACCGCTGTCCTCTTCCCTGTATCCCCACGCTGACGGGCACTCCGGTCAGAATCGGAGAGGTAGGTGTGTTGGGTGAGCTTGGGGCAGTGCGGCTGCCAGCACAAATGGGCCAATGTTTGGTTAGAGTCAGAACGTGCTTGGGCTCCGACGAATCTGCCTTCTACAGAAGAGCTCCTGTTGCTCAGAGCTGCATAATAAAATGCAAATGAGTTTGCTAATTCATCATTCAATAACCAGGGTAGTGGGTGGTGGGGGTGTGATGTTAGGAGGATGTCGAGCTGTGAACGTGGCAGCTCTGGGTAGGCCAACCTGCAGCGTTGCGCTGATGGACGTAGTGTTGCTCTTCTCTGGGCTGACGAAGAAGAAATAATGTTTATTTTTTTAAGCCTAGATGTCGCTATGAATTTCTAAGAGAGTATTCTCCGTGTCTTGAAGACTGAGTACCCTTTCCCCCCCGCCCCCCTTCTGCCTCTTAGGGGACCTTGATGGACTTTGTCCCTTCTACTCCTCCGATGATCCCTTCCATCATAGTGCACTGTGTTAACGAGATCGAGCAGCGAGGGCTGCATGAGGTAAAACAAAAATGAGGTGTGACATGGTGCTAACGAAATGGGTTGTGGCGTTAAGGAAACCAATTGTTAACCCAAATATCTCTTATTTATGGTTTGTATAGTGCTGCTCAGTGGGTGACTCTGTGAGTGAGCAACAATGTCTGTGTAGAGTGCTCAGGTGTGGAGAGGAAGAATTGTCAGCTTTATACGTGCCGTTGATTCCTGCCTCTAAGCAATGCTTTCTGTTAACAGACGGGCCTTTACCGGATATCTGGCTGTGACAAGACAGTGAAGGAACTGAAAGAGAAGTTTCTTAGATCAAAAAATATTCCTTTGCTCAGTAAAGTGGATGATATCCATGCTATCTGCGGCCTTCTCAAGGACTTTCTACGCAGCCTGAAAGAACCCCTTCTCACTTTCCGGTTAAACAAGACTTTTATGGGAGCTGCAGGTAAGGAGTTGCTAAAGGACATCTCCAGCTCTTTCCCCAGGCTCCGTGGTCACAGGGTTCGGTGGTGCGTGAGCTGCCAGACCTCGGCGCTCTGTGGAGCCCCCATGCTCCTTGTGGCTGTGTTGATGACATGCAATATGCCGGCGAGATGCCTCCTCTTCTAAGAGTACAGCAGAAGAAAGCAACAAGTTCTAGTGCTTGGGCGGGATACAGGATGACTACAATGGGCTGTGAAGTTTGGCGCTTCCTTGTTTCTTAGGCTAGCTATTGCTGGGAGGGGGATGTTACAGCCGTGCCTCTGAGACCACTTTCTGAGGTCTAAATGTTGGGTTTTTCCCCCCAGAAATCTCGGATGAGGACAACAGTATTGCTGCTATGTACCAAGCAGTTGGTGAACTTCCTCAGGCCAATAGGGACACCCTGGCTTTCCTCATGATGCACCTGCAGAGGTATGTCCAAATGGGCTGGTGGCTCTAAAACAGGTTTGTTGCCACTGGTGCGCTCTCTCATTGGCCCTTGTTACTGCTTGTGAGCAAAAAGCCCTCATTCTGGAAAAAACCTGCTTATTCAGAGGCTGAAGTGTGCAGGGCATGGGGTAGTTGTATGACAAGTGAAGGGGAGAAGCTACATTCTTTCTTAATTTTTTTAATATAGGGTGGCTCAGAGCCCGGACACTAAAATGGACATTACCAACTTGGCCAAAGTCTTTGGCCCCACAATAGTTGCCCATGCGGTCCCTGATCCTGACCCTATGACGCTCCTGCAGGACACGAAGCGGCAGCCCAAGGTAGGTCAGCAGGAAGGACTGACCTGAGCGGGTGAATCCCACATAAAGAATTGGGATGCGCTGCTGGAGGGAGCTGAGGCAATGCTTGGCCGGTGTTAGTGTGTCAAAGCTGTGTGTTGTGCCAGCTGCTCACGGGTGTCTCTGTAGGTAGTGGAGCGACTTCTGCTGCTGCCTATGGACTACTGGAGCCAGCTGATGATGGTGGAGCAAGAAAACATTGACCCAGCGCATGTAATTGAGAACACCAATGCCTACTCCTCTCCCCAGACCCCAGATACTAGAGGTAACCCCTGGGCGCTGCTCTGCTGGCTGTGCAGCTGCTGTATTAAAAAATGACCCTCAATCAAAGCTGCTTGTGAGACTGCTGGAGCTAGCCATTCCTGCATGCTTGATGGAGGGAGAGGGAAGAAAAGCGTGCCAGGAAATACCAGATTTGTCTAGTATTTTTGACAGATGCTAGGGAATGTCTAATGTTTCTTGTATGGCAATGAAAACTTCAGCTGTCCTCCCGTTGCTCACTTCGCTGCCTCTCTCCCGACAGTGAGCATGCTTGGACCCCTCACTACTCCAGAGCAGCAGTTCTCCAAGACTCCGTCGTCTAGCTCCCTGTCCCAGAGGGTCCGGTCTACCTTCAGCAGAACCACCCCCAAGTAAGTGCCAGTGGGTGTTATCCCAAAGGTGTTGGGATGGCTGCAGGTCATTTGGCTGTTCGAGGACAATTAAAAATAGACTTTGGGGCCCAGTTCTGGGAGCAGCCTGGATTTACTCCTTGGTCAACTCTCCCTTAATCAGTAGTAACAGGGCGAGCTGCATAATGGTTAACAAGCATCGTCGTATGGTAGGAAGAGGAACACTTTGTTTGGGAGGTGGATAAAACTGAAGTGAATGACCCCTGGGAAAGGGAGGCTGTTAGACCTGTATATCCCAAACCCCAAACTGATATTTTTCTGATTCTCTTGAACTAGATTTGGGAGCAAAAGCAAGTCGTCACTCCTGCTTGGCCATCAGGGCGACTTCTTTCCCTCTCCTGTGCTGAAGTGAAGTGGACCTGGGAGTTAGTGTCGTCGTAGTATTTGCACACCAATATGCATGAGTACAGCAAACGCAAGTCCCCTCCGCAGCCCTTGGCAGCTTATGTAACAAGATCTCTTCCTTTTATCTTTCAGCTTAGCTGAGACTTTTAATGGGATTTTATCGTGCAATGTATTTTATTATCTAATGCTGTTCTGAATTTAGTATTGGTGACAAAAGTTACTAGCAGAGTTTGTTCAAAATGTTAATAAAAAACTGCTAGAGGAACTCACTGACACTTTTCAATGGCATCCAGGCTTCGACCCATATGATGTGAAACAGTCATACGAGGATTTAAGTGTGTGGTGTGTGGCTTTATTTTTTTAATCAACTGTTTTTAACAGAGCAGGGACACCCGTGTTGAACTTAGTCAGAATCCAGTCCTTTGAACAGCACTCAAGTCTGTAATTCCTGATTTGCACTGTGGTTGTGTAGCCTGTAATCCTGAGGATGGCAGTGTTGTATTTGTCTGATGGGCAGAAGATGCTCTGGTTAATTAACTGCTGGAGGGACTGTGACTTTTTCTAAAGAAATATTTCCTGATACCATGTTTACAAGGGGAACATTTTGTAGAGGACTGTCTGTAGATGCAAACCCAAAGGAGTCTGGGGAAGTTTAAATGAATTACGAGTGCTGCTCCCACTGGTGAGGGGAATGAGTGTAGTTAACGACACCCTTGTTCTTGGGAGTCCCTGCTTTCCCGAACGGGGATCTGTGACTGTGCCTAGCGCTGTGTGAAAAGACTTGCGCAACACCTCCCAAAGTTTATAAATTGGCTGTTTTTATTGAGCTCTGGAAAACTGTCCTGACCCGTGCAGTTAAGTAAATCGTGTTCTGTGTGACCTGCAATTCTGTACTGGCTGATGCTTTTTACTTGTGCTACGGCATTTTAACCAGGGCCTGTGTAGCGTTACGGGGGGGCTGTGCTCCCAGTAACTCATGATCCTGGCAGTCTCCGCTGCTGGGGTGCGGGATCATGCAGGGGGTGGCTGTGGCTTGTGGGTCTGGAGGAGGAAGAACAGTTTTTGTCCCCAGCATTGTACCAAGAGGTGAAATAGCCTGGGCTGATCCTGGTGGCCTCTGCTGTCTCCCTTTCCATTGCTTGCAGGGTCTGGAGGGTCAAGTCCTCTCCTGCCGTGATTGCACCCTAACTCTGCCCCCCTGCAGGAAGTGGGGCTGCTGCTCCGCTCCCCCAGTGGGGCTGGGGGTCTCAGGACGGGTGGGTGTTTATGGCCTCTGGTGCGTTCACACACAGCAGATGTGATGAGGGGGGTGCTAAGGCATGTTTCCCTTCCCCACATCCTCTGTCTTGGGCTCTTTTCTGGAGCGTCCCCTCCCAAACTGCCTCCTTGCCCGTTCCATGTTGGAGCAGAAACGCAGGGGATTTGCAGCAGGGAGGCCTCTGCCCTGGTCCCCAGGGCTCCACTCTGTGGGGACAGACGGGGTGTGGGGGCACCCTGGGAAGCCACCCCCACGTGACCCTGCCAGTGCTTGGAAATGTGGCTGGGATGGGGGTGTGTGTGCCCGCAGGGAAGGACCCAAGTTCTGCAGGGGAATGAGCAAGTAGAGCTGTACTGGAGGGCAGCCGGGGGGAAGGGATAGGGATAACTGCGGAGAAAGGGCGGATCTGTCAGTCCGGGCTCTGGTTGCTCTAGGCCACAAGGAGACACCAACTGTCGCACAGGAGAAATCAGGCAGAAAACAATTTGAAATATTTATTGATCAAAGAATACTAAAAGCCTCACTTTAGCCCCAGAAGCAGGGATGAGTGTGTTGTTCCTAGCGCTTTCTCCTAAGTGGGTACCAGTGCGAGAGAGGAAAGCCCCTGCTTCTGCTCAGGCAGGGGCCAGTGTGCACATGCCGCAAAGGATTACTGCGGATGCAATCGCACTATATACTCTTTAATTTTAATCACAGTCAGCTCTTGCTGCACTTGCATTTAGTGCAAATTGGGCGGGTCAGGACTATCTCTGCTTCTGGGCAAGCACTTCATCCTCAGCAGTTGTTCATCTTAGGAGGAAGCCACCTTTGTACTTGTTGCAAATGACAGAATTCTGATAGTTGGAGTTAATTTCTCGTGCTGCCCTAATCAGCGCTTACTGCTGACCTATACAGTAGCTCCAGGGGAGTGACACAGGTCTGCACCTGCAAAGGAGTGTGCTCAATCCCTGCAAGCCAAATTTTCCACCTCATTCCCTCCTCTCCGAGGAGCAGGACTGAGCAGGGCGTGTAGACTTGGGGTTACCGAGGGTAGGCCTCTATTTCAATGGGGTGGTCCAAGGAACCGATAGAACCCTTGTCTCTCTACGAGGTGAAGGGCTTGCTGGTGGAGAGATGTATGCTAGTCCTTGATGCCTCCCAGCTTTGCGAAAAGGTTGCCCGGCTTTCTCCAGCTTGGGGCTCCCACCATCAGTCTAGATGGCTTCCAGAAATTTCTGCAGGCAGGTGGCGGTCGGTCTCTTTGATGAAGCGGAGGATAGCATCAGCATCTCTGCTGTGGCATCGAGAAGCCATCTTTAGCAGCCTCTCCCCGCACGCCTTCCTGTCTTCTGTTAGCACGGAAATTCTGTAACCTTCCATAAACTTTTCTTTTGCTTCACCAGGTGACTTCTTCTTGTAGAGGAAGAACCTTCCCCAGTATAGATTAAGGGCTTGACAGCCTTTGGGGCTCAGGGTGTCCTCTATCTTCTGCAGTTTCTTGTAGACCGTCTCTTCCTGTGCTGGGTTTCTTGCACCGTAGAACTCTGCTAATTGCAGCTTTAAAAACACAAGGTCAAGGTCTGGATGCTTGTGAAGAATCTGCCTGAGGTCCTGGATGGCTGCCTCCAACATGTTATTCTTGTCTTCCCCCTTTGCATTAAGCCACTGTTTCCTATAGCACCTGGCCAAGGCTTGGTAGAGAAGGTGGTAACCTGGATCCTGCTGCAGGGCTCTTTTTAATATCTCAAGCGCTTGCTCTGTAGAGTGTCTCAGCATGAACAAAGCTGAATCCTTGAGGACAAGGGGGTCGGAGCTTTTCTCTGCGCTTTCTTTTATCAAGCCAGTTGATCTTTCCATATCCACTTGTACAAGCAGCTTGGCTAGACATATTTTGGCTCTGTAGTTATTTGGCTGCTCAAGGACAACTCTTTCCAATTTGGTTATGGCTTCCCCTGCCAGTTCAGGACACCAGAAGTAATTCCAGGAGGAATAAAGAGCCATTCCAAGCCCGGCATGGAAGTATCTGTTCCCTGGTTCAAGCATCAATGCCACCAAGCACTCTCTTGCCCGTTCCCCGTTACGAACTCTGATAGCCAGGAGGGACTAGACTTTCTGGGCCTGGATGTGCGGGATCAGCCGTGCGTCCAAAGGAGTTGGGCAGAGCCACTGAATTCGTTCCAGATAGCTTTCAGCCTCCTTGTAAGAGGCCTGATAGTAATGAGTCCAAGCATAATTCCCATAGATAATCAAAGAACCAGCGGCAGATGCCTGGTGCTCATCTTGTCTCTCATGCTCTTCAGCCTCTTGAAGACTTTGCAGAGCTTCTCTGTTCTGGCCCTTGAGGTGGTACAGGTACGCCTGCAGCCCCAAGAGTGCTGCCTGGTTTTGGTAGGGTGTGTGCTTGATGTCAACAGCCAGCTTCTGCAGGATGTGCGTAGGCTCAAAGTGGCCTATTACACCCAAATTCCAGGTGAAATGGCATTGAAGGGCATCCAATTTCTCCTTCAGTTGCTCTTTGCTAGAAAGAGGAAAACGTGGGTTATGAAAACACAGCGTGTGGAGGGAGGGGTCCTGTGGTGCCCACGCAGAGCAGGAAGGAGCTCCTAGCTGTACATGAAACAAAGAGGAGGGAGCAATGGAGGATGGGGCTCTCCCTGCTTGCTCAACAAGTCTCTTGCACTGAAGCTACTAAAGAACCTGCAAATCCTTGTTCCCATCGGCACATCTTCAGGGAACCAGCTGGGAGGCTTCACTCCTGGCTTGCTGTTCCCCAAGGGGGACTTCCCAGTGCCTGGGGTCAGGGCTGCTCTTTGCTCTTACCGAAGACTAAGGCCCTGGGCTAGGACTGCGAGAAGTGAAAGAGTGGAGCCAGCCCAAACCACGCAGTAAAAACTTCCTCGCTCCCGGGGGAGGAAACGGGGGCTGTGCCTTCATCCGAAGGACGCACCAAGAAATGGCTCAACAAAGAGCGAGAGTCCAACAAAAAGCCATGAAGATGGACTGGAGCATCGTTTACACGAGGAAAGGCGGATAGAGCTGGGATTCCTCAGCCTAGAGAAGAGAAGGCTCGAAGGGATTTTAGGAATGTATTTAAATGCTTGAAGGGAGGGTGTGAAGAAGACAGAACCAGGTTTTTTTTTCCAGTGGTGCTCAGTGCCAGGACAAGAAAGAGTGGGCACAACCTTAAACTCCTGAGGCTCCATCTAGACACCAGGAAACTTTTCTTCTTTTAACTGTGAGGAGGCTGGAGTAGTAGCAGAGATTTCCCAGAGAGGTTGCGGATTCTCCATCTTTGGTGTCCCCCTGCTCGAGCAGGGGGTTGGACAAGGTGACTTCTAGGGGTCCCTTCCAACCTTAACCATTCTGTGGCGCTGAACGAGGACATCGTGCCAAGCCTTGTCAACCCAAAGCCACGCTTTTTGGGAGCTGCTACGAGAACGCATGCCGCGCACTTACCTCATTTTTGCTGCGGGTCTAGTGTCACCGTTGGGGAGCGATGGTTCCACGCCGCAGCAGATGCACTGGGCAGCACAGAATCTGATTTATTGACTGATCCTTAAATACAGTGCGTCCTTCAGGGCAGGGCTGATTAAACGCTCTGTCTCACAGAAAACAAAACTGAAAGAGAAATACTGAAACCAGGAACGAAACTATCCTGGTTTCCCTGTCTTGAAGCTACTACCTCCACTTCACAAAGCGGGACCAGGGTTTGGATAAAGGGGAAAGGAGACCCAGTGGGCAAAGCAGCAGGATCTGGAGTCCTTCTCCCCCCTCAAAAGGACTTTGTTTGGCATTAAAACTTTTGGAAAGTGAGGGCTAAGGTGATGAAAGAGAAGGATACTGGGCTGCAAACCGTAAATACGGTTTTGCTGTCACGGATAAGAGGCCAAAGGCCCCGTGGACTCAGTAAGACCTTGGCCCTAGGGCTTGTCAGGCTGGTTTTGTTTGGATCTGTCCTGACCTGCCCCAGACTTTGCTGTAGTTTGTTTACCTGTAACACCAACTTCCTAGCAACAAGGTGGCTGCTTCCTAATTGATTTTTAGCAATTCAATTGGCAGCGTTTTGTGTACCTGTGAGGTAAAACGGCTCCGCCTGTGCTAAAAGTGATGTATTTCCTTACGGAGCAGGTAGTGCTGAGAGAGGGTCAGTGAGTACGGAATGGCCCCGGGGCCGTCAGCGACTTGTCAGTGGCCGTTCCCGGTTATTGAACAGCACAGTTTTGCCAGGTGCCAGAAACTGGTCTTAGAGGTAACAAAAAAAGATAGGCAAAGCACAGAATACACAGTATATCTGGATGTAACGTGGCATTGCAGGTCTGTGAAGAAAGATTCAAGTATAGAGAGTAATAGAAAATACATTTAAAAAAAATAAAAATGATAGCTTCAAGGAGACCCTAAACTGAGGAGGAAGAAACCATCAACCTTACAATCATTTTCTTCCCAGAAGAAGAAAAAAGCCATCAATGTAGTTTTCCCCCCTCAGGATGCTGATGAGTCACTGCAGCAATGAAAAGGAAGTAGGGAGAATTCATCCTTAGGGGAATGGGGTGGATGCTTTTGTCAGTCGTGTTTATTTTTTTTACCTATTATTGAAAACCTTTAATAGAACTTGAGTAGCTTGGATATTAATTGTTAGCACTGCTGTAAGTGGATGAATGGTAAGTGATTAGACTGAGGCATTAATTAGCCTACCAATGAGTTTTAATTCTTGAATCCTCATGTAAGTGCGTTCTTCCGGCGCGTTTTGGCTTGCACAAGCTGCTTCTCGGTTGCCTGCGGTGGCCGGGATGGGGCTGTGTGAGTTGGGTGACGGAGAGATGTTTTGAGTCCCCGGGGCTGAGCTGGGCTGCGGGCAGTGCTGGCAGGATGGAGGAGGAATTCGGAGCTCGGGTCCCTTGGGCCTCAGCAATGGCTCTTGGCTCCTTCTCCTGCTAATATTAGGACTGGTTTGAGGAAGATTACGGTTCTGTGAAATAGCTATTAATATCGTACAAAGCTTGGATGGAAGTCAAAAATAACAGCAAATGAGAAAAGTACTAACCGCACAGCCAAACAGGAAGCATGGGCAAGGCTTGGTGTTGTGAAAGATAAACAGTGGGAAGGAAAAGCAAAAGAGCCGCAATAAGATGCAGAGACGAAAAATACAAATAGCTCTGGAGATAACTGTTTTGGAGCCAAGGACTGTTTTCAAGCTACATTACATCAAATAACGCTGATCAAATTCTCTGGGCTGATTGAAAGGAAATCCTGGTTTATTGGCCGAGTTTCCCGAGTTAGGAAAAACACCCGTCTGCATGAGGTTCCTCTGCTGCCTACTGAGGAACGGAGAGGGCTTGGACCAGCTTGGTCCTCTAACCCCGTCCGAGCCTTGGAAACAAATCTGCTTTTCTTCCTCTCAAGCCTGTTCCTTTGCCCACAGCGGGCTGCTGCTCTTACTGGGCAAGACTGTGTGTCTGAGCCCTGGTTTTCATCTTCCTTTGAGATAGCGATTGCATTTGCGATAATCTGTGAGTAGAGATGTGGCTGTAGGAATAAAAAAATCTTCGTAAGACCAAATACGAACTGGTTAGGAAATGAGGCCGGGCCAGCAGGGTCAGAGTCCTTTATCAAGCAGGAAAAGGAAGAACAAAAAAAATCTCGATTCTTAACCTGATTCTTGGACACAATGAAGGGGTTCCGAACCCCCAAACTGCTCTGCAACATGAAGCAGGAAAGACGGAGCCTGGAAATACTGTTCTGAAAGCAGTGCCGGTGGGGTTAGGACATTTCAGGGAGCTTTGGCTGAGGAGCAAAGGCCAGAACTAAAAATACATTGAGGTGAAGCAGCAGGATTTCCCTGACAAAGTTCAAGTCCTGGCTTAATATTTAAAACTTTTTCTTGTTGATGGTATCTAACCTCCTCGGTGGCACTGAAGAACAGGTGAGGCTTCTATGGGTGAGAGGGCAAGTGACAAAAAGGCGCTTTCAGTTTCTATTACGCCTTTTCAGACCGTATTGACTCTCCTACCCCAGTCTGTGCTACTCGCAGCTCCGTGTGCGGATGTACACGCTTCTCCAGGGAAAGAGGCTGCTAAAAGCCGAGTTTTGCCAGTGCTCAGCTTGCGCGGAGGTCCTGGATTCATACAGCTCTGTCAGTCACTGCACAAAGCCCTGGCCAAGAGCTACGCTGACGAAAGCCGGCGGTCTCCATCTGCTCAGAAGCTAGAGGGTACGCAGAGGTTTGCAGTATTTTTTACAAGACCGGAGTAGGTAAACTTTCTCCTAGACAAGCGCTTGTATGCTTTAAAAATGCCTGTTTTCTCCTACAGTCTATGATAAGAATATTGCTTCTAACCACAACCTTCACTTCAGTCCCTGGTACCAGCAGATGGCAGAGGACGTCCACCACCGAGCCGCAAGGCACCAGGCAGCGTGTCTGCCTTGCCCTTCTCTCTCCCGCCTGCCAGCGCCCAGCCGTGCTTTCGCACCAGTTCTACATTTCTGCCTCCCAGCTCGATTATTTTTTAGCAATATTGCGATTTCCCCCCCCCCCTTTATTTGGATGAAAAGACCTATATTTGGAAAGGTGGTGGTTTCCTTTGGGTGCAAACAGGGAGGGAAAACAGGCCAGGACTTCAGCCACCACGAGCTGCCGGTGGAGGGCATTCGTCCTTCTTCACAGTTCAGCGAGGAAGGGCCCAAGAAAATGATTGGGCAGCAAGTTTAAAATGAAAAAGGAAAGATTTTTTTTTTTTTCCATATAATGCGTACTGAAACTGTCAGAGCAGCATTATGTCAAAGCACCCAAAATATTTGACCCGCTTGTTTTCAAATGCTTGGAGCGTACAACGGAAAACAGCCTCTCTCTGCGCGCCCTGGTTATTACGCTCACCCAAATTACCCAATACTGGAAATTAGATCTATTGAATTCCTCCAGATAAAGGTGGCCTAGACATCCTGCTTTACTAATACATGAGCATCAGGTGACATGTAGCCACCAGAGAGCGGATCTGCTGCCGTGGGGTGATGCAGGGAGCTCTGTCTGGAGAAGGTAGAGAATGGCTTCACTCCAAACACACCTGATTTCCCCACAGGAGCTGAGTATGAACCCTTCTCCTAGAACCTGCACCGAGAGCTGGGCAGCTTCTCAAGCACGTTAAGCATTTCAAAATCTTAGGCTGAAATACCTTCCTGAAGTGTCTGTCTCCAAAAATACGAGGATTCGGCTGTTTACAGCTTGGTGAGCCAATGAGGTCACCGCAAAGGCTTGATCAACAGGAGAAAAATAATTCTAGGGAAAAGAAAACAGACGATAGTGAGGGGTTCGGTTAACTGACCTCAAAAACAGAGCCCTCAGTGTCTGCTGTCTACGTGACCGCCTCACCATCTCGCGCGTTCAAAGGCTGTGCCTACGAAGAGCTGGAAGACGCTCTGATACCAACGAACTCCCCTGGCTCCTCAGGGAGGGCTTCTTATCTCCGAGAGCAAAGCCTTCCCTTCTATCAGCACTTCGAGAGACACTCAACTGTCTTCCAACTGCTCTGATGTGGCGATAAGCCCAGAGCGCGTTCGCTGCTCCTCGAGGCTGGGAAACTCCAGAGCACCGGGCTCTGATGTAGGGCAGGCGGCTCGGAGAGCACCAAAACCCCTCCCCTGCTGTAAGCACGCAGAGTATTTCGGAGCCGGAGAGCTATTAACTATTCCTCCTCCGTTTGGACCCAGCTCGTTCCCTGCAGGGGGCTGTAGTCTTCACGCCATCACCCAAGACAGGGCAGTGTGGGGCCACCTTGGAAGCATGGGCAGAAAAAGCCCAACGTGGCCTTTGCTGATGAGTCCCTTGTGCTGTGCGTGCTAGCTCTCACTTAAATCAGCTGGGTTTTGATGCCAGTGGGATGCGAGCTTTGGGCAGCAGAGGTTTTTCCAGAGGTGGGAATGCCCAGGATCCAGGCATATCAGTTGTGGGTCAGTGGGGAGCATGGCGGGGGCGTGGCGGGTGAGCCCAGTTTGTTCCGTAGAAATGATTGATGAGGAGATGGGAGAAGGATGGAGAAGACAGCTGGCTGCAATAGCTCGGAAACAAGACCAAATTCTACACTTCTCAGCAGCCAAGGCATTGTGGGAATCTCAATTCATGTCTGGTCCCAATTCTTCCCACAGCAGTGACCGCCTGGGGCAGGGGACGCAGTGTTCCCCCCTTCTTTATTCTGAACTGACTATTTTTCTAATTCTGTATTTCTTTCACTGGGTTTGGAATCTCTCTTCCCTGGATTTGGAGGGGGTGTCTCTCCTTGTTTTCTGGATTTGGAGCGTGTTGTAGGTCAGCAGAGGGACAAGCGGAGCTGCTGAGGTGAGCAGTGACTTGCATCTGAGGGGACCAGGACTGGCAGCCTCCTGCGTTGAGCACATTCATGGCTGCCGAAGGATTAGGCAAATGGCCCTAATCCTGGCAAAAGGGCTGGGCTGAATCCCAGCTTCCAGACCACCGGAAAAGGTACCAGAGGATCCATGGGGTTTTCAGGTTTGTTAACTAATGAAAGCCAGAACATGGGAGAAAATCAGAGCCTCTGATTCCAGCAGCCAACTGCTGGTCCAAAGGCACGTGGTCCTACGATCGTGGCACAAAAATAATGAGAAATTTTGACGTTAAGATTTTGATAAGATTACAGCGGTAATATGCGAAGTTCTGAGCCAAATTCTGAGAGAGCAGAAGAGAAGCTGAAGTGATGACAACCCCACATAACGTGTAGAAAGAAAGAATAATAGTCAGTGGATGATTGAAACAATCTGTTAATTAAAATAATATAGATATTGAAGGATGGATCTGTTTCCTGCACAACTTGGAAACAACTAGGACGCAGTACACTTAGACTAGTTAACAGCCACTGTGGGAAGGGTAGGTGAGAAAATCCTCCCCTGTCAAATGGTTAACGCTTTGCATGAGTTTAAGGAATTAAGAGTTCTGAAATGTGGCTGAGCTTATAGAAAGTCCTGTGGAAACAAAAGAATAGAGCCCTTGGGCACCTGTGACTAGTCAGTTCAGGACAACCTGTTATGCTGGGTGTATCCGAGATGGACCTTAGCTGATTCTGCAATTCCTTGGATTCTCCCTGGGGTGGGAGATTATTTTACTGGTAAGTAATGGAGAAATTTCTGTCTGTGGAGAGGAGAGATCAAGGAAACAGCAAATATAAGTCTTTCTCAAGAGATGCAGTTAAAAGTGGGCAAAGCCGAGAAGGTTGAAATATGTCAGTCTAAATTTAAAGGGTGATTGATCAGATCGATCATCATAATTGACATGAGCTGTAAAGAGGGAAGAAATCTTAATGCCGTAAGAAAAGAGCGGGCTAGAAAGCGTTTACGTTCATTATACGCTTTCAGGTTATCTGGGCAAGATTAAATTCACTCAACAGGTAGGAGACTGAGAAGGGAGCTTCCAGTAACCTGGGGAGGGTGGAAAAACGTCGAGAAAAATGTCAAAAGCTTCTTTTAAGAAGGAGAGCGAAGATCAGGGGAGAATTATGTGGTGTTGGGATCTGGGAAAACAGTGGAACAAGCAGTTAAACACGTTGTTTGTCAGCACCTAAAGAAGAACACCAAAGAAAATGAGTAACAGGCAATACTAATTTGGCAAGATGTAACCATCCCAAGCGAAGATAATTTACTTCCACAGTGATGTTATGAGCGCTGCACTCCAAGAAGAGGCAGTAAATACAGTTTTATGGCTTTTGACACTGTTCCACATGGTACATGAGCGAGCTAAAGCAACACAGTTCAGATAAAATCACTCCAGAGTGAATCCAAGACGGAGAGACGAGCTCTATGCGGAGGAGAATTTTCAGTGGTTTCCTTGAGAAGTGGAAGAACAGAAGTAAAGCAAGTTTTTAAGAGCAGGTTAAAGAAACGGGTAGGGAATAATGTAGCTGGTCCTTGACTGGGCAGAAGAATATTTCTGTCTCACCTCTACTGATGGAGGCTTCTGTAGATATTTTAGAAAACAATGTAATTTCAATTGTCATAGCTTTTTTTTGGTTTGGGTTTGGGGTTTTTTTTGTGCAAATGGGAAACTAAAATATAACCTGAAACAAGAAGCTGTCAGCAATTTTAATTAATTAAAGATAACAAAAATGTAGTGCAAAGTAGCTACAGACAGAAAGATGCTTCTAAATGTGTTAATTCATGAAGAAATAGCTCAAACTGAGCCTGGATGCCTGCTCTCCTGAACAGAGATGGAATCTGGATATTTATGCAAAGAGATCTCCACCGTATTGTCTGTTCCTGAAAAATCCTTATTTCCTGAAACGCCGTGTTTCTCTTGGGACTTCGCTCTCTGAAATGTCAGCACACCCTTGCTGAGGAGGATTTTACCCTTGGCCAAAGTCACAAGCAAGAAATTACACGACGTGATTTCCTGTGCGAGCAAAGCTGGGTTTGACGACCCACTGAACCTCTCAGCCTTGAAGGCTGATGCTTGTTTTCTTGGGCTTCAACTTGGAACCGATTCAGCCAAGTCTTTTTGTCCTAACTTTTATCTAAACACACACACAAAGAAAAAAAAAAAAAAGAAGGGGGAGAATAAAAATATACAGTGTCTTCTAGAAAAAGAAAACAAACTCTATCACTCCCCAATTCTGAGTCTTCCTCCATCAGTTTTCAGGAAACCAAGTGACAGAGGTGAAATTGTTTAATGTAAACTATAATTTCCACCCAGTGAGAAGGCAGCTCCCTGCTCACTTCTCTGTCGAGTGGAGCTGGAGGTGGCCGTTTCTCACCCAGGCATGTCTAACGGCCTGATCCTGTATGAGACGTCTCGCCAGGACGGCAGGTTTTCAGCCGCTCACAACAACGTCTCCCGAGAGCTTCTCTCCCGCTTCATCTGCTGGTTCTCAGGACGTATCTCAGCCGACAGTTGTCACCGCTGCGTGACAAAGACACGGTGCTCTGTACCGTGTACCAGCCCACCGGCTGCTTTAGCGGCTCCAAATATATGTGGAATTAGACGAGAAGAAACGTGTGGTACTCGCGGTGTTTATAGCATCATCGCAGCCCGCATCTGAGGACACGACTTGGTACCACCACGGCGGACACTGGCTTTGTATCTCCTGTCTACTGCTTGGCCAAAGCCTTCTCCAGGGTGACGTGGCACCCAGGTGGCCCACGAAGACTTTCTCTTGTATTGTTTGGGTTTTTCTTCCCCCTTTTTCAGTTCAAAGCACCCGAAGCACTGAGAAGGCTGTCAGAGCCTTCCCGAGTGGTTTATTTTTAGCACGGTGCCAAGAGCACGCTCTGTGCCCTGAAGCATGCCGTTGGGTGATGCAAAGACACTTGAAAATATAAAACTCCCTCTTTTTAACAGAAGTGAGCTCTTAAACCTGCCCAGACTTTCTAGCGGCTTAATTTAGTCTTTGTGATCGTATTTCATTTGACGGGATTTTATTTGATGTTTCGCTTTGGTGATGTTGCTCCCTGTGTACGTGTCTCTCGAGTCCCTCAAGCCCCTCTCTCTAAAGTGCCGGAGACCTGAAATCTCTTGCCCGAAAGGCTCTGAGTGAGTCCCGCGGTGCTCCGATGCTCCCAGCGGTGACTTTGGCCCCGCGATCGCTGACTGCGTGAAACGAGAACCCCTGATTATTTTCACAGACGGCGTTCCCGAGCAGCAGCTTCGCCGTGGCGGCTCGCGGCGGCTCAGCCCCTCGCTTACGAAACCCTCCGCGTTGTGCAGGCGGGAGGCGTTTCATCCGGAGCTGGAACACATCAGCCAAGCAGAATTTCCTCTGAGCTGCAGATAAGCAGATTCTGGTGATAGGGAGGCCCTGCTCAAACAGACGCTGGGCTTCCAGCTTTCAGAACAGCCTCCAGGGCCAAAGGGGGAAGGAAGTATTTAATATTGTGAACACAGGACATATAGAGAAAAACAACACTTCGAGATGCATCACCCTTAACGCTGTTAACCCACTGCTGCCGAGGGCGAGCGTCCCCAACGCGGCCTCAGGCTTTAGGACACGTGCGTGGCAAGGCTACGTGTTTTCTAAGCCTGTGCGGCGTTTGGTGAGAATTCCTCAGGAACTGGCAACAAAGAGTTGACTCATTGTGCAGGAAACCTTGATCAGCCGTGGAGAAAGCTGATCGCGGGCTTGGTGCGTATTGAAAAATGAAGTAGTCTTTGTGAGCCACCTGAGCGGTCAGATTACAGAAAGTAAATCCCTGCAAAAAAAACCCCCAATTCCAGCCTCTTCACTGAACATTGCAGAGCCCAGCTTACGTGGTGTTGAGTTGTGAAGCATGTCAGGGCACGCACGAGATCCCGTCTTAGAAATCACCGTTCTTTTCAGCATCAGCAGAATTAAAAAATATATAATAGTCTCCTCTTTCAGACAGCAAACAGAAGCAGCACTCCGCACTGCCCAAATGCTGTAAAAAAGATATAGTGGGATAACAAAGTTGTGGTCAAAACCAGCAGAAGATATAGGCAGACTCTCAGGCAGACTGGTTCTTGAAAGGAAATCTTAGAAAATCATTAACAAATCAAGCACAGTATAAACAAACCAAGTGTTTCGGGAAAAGCCACGGAGAAGCATTTCCTAATGTCGGGTAGACCCACCTGCGCCCCAGCGACAAACGCTAGTGAAGAGGAGAGAAATGCAGGCAAAAAGTTACACATGCTCACAGAGGACGTACATGCACAGATTGAAGCCAGCAGAGGGAACAAAAGTCTGATCCAAGGGATTCCCTCCTGGTTTCTAGGGACACAGGAGAGACTGACGGTGAAAAAACCTCATCTGGGGGCCACCTGCCACACGAGCTGATGACACGGCAGAATATCCAGTAACAGAGACTTTGGCTGAGGGCACCATTTGCTCTTCCAAGACCTTGAATCGCAAGGTCAGGCCGTGTCCTGGTACTTCTAGGTGGGATGGCAGCTCTTCAGCCTGCTGGATCCAGCTGTGGTCCCGAAGCCGCGCAACGGCTCCCTGTAGGATGCGTCACCCCGAGCAGTGCTCACCGAGGGGCACCCGCATCCTCATCCCCCCCAGCCCCGGGGAAAGGTGTTGCGAGAGATGGTCAACAGCTTCCAGAAACTGCCTCAAGATGGTGCTCCAGCCAATTCTCTGGGTTTTTAAAAGAATTTGCCTGTGCTACAGATGGCTTTTCTGTGCAGGTCTTTGCTTGACAGTGAGAAACCAGGGTGGACCGAGCTCAGTCCTTGCAGGGAGCCTTCAGCTGCCTCTGCCAAACCATTTTGAAAGGCTCATCGCTTCCAGCTCATGGACTGGAAGCCCCCGAGCGGCTGCCGGGAATGAGTCACAAACAAGGTCCCCATAGGAAAAGAGAACTATGGATTCATAACCTTGACCACTCCGGGTAGGAAAAGTTTATTTGTGCAGCTTGCTTTATAAATAACCCAGAAAGCAGCAGCTTTGTTTTCACGATCTTGGGCTGGATGTGCGAAGGAACCTCAGCGGAGTGCCCGTCCGAGTTCTTGCAGCCCTGGCCAGAGAGACCGGTCCCTGGGCAGGCATTATATTGAATGACTCACAGCACGCAAAATACCCCAACAGGATAAGACCAAGGAGCTGGATCTGTGACTCTGTGGTGGCATGGGAGCGCTGTGGGCACGGCACTGAGGACCTTCCCGCTCCCTCTGGCCCCTGGATCTCGCCAAAATATATTCTCCATCCACACTGTGTTTTGCATATTAGTAGAGAGGAACGTCGGCAGCAACTTGGTATTTCTGTGTAGCATCCCGAGTGAGAAAAAGGGTTAAAAAGGAACTGGCGAGGTTTTGTGGAGAATGGAAAGAGTTGAGGTCAAAGAGCAAAATGTTAATGGAGGGATTCATGCAGGGGATGGTGGAGTCACCACACAGGTAACTCCAGGGAGAAAGGGAAACCCTGAGAGGAAAATTAACCCTATGTGGCCAAGGTTAACCCTTGCTTTTTAAGTCTGTCGGCAGGGACAGTCTTCCAGCAATCGTTTGCTGCTGGGATGAGGAATCAGTGACGTTCAATTGGGAAAGACACTTATTGTATGCTTCGAGGCTGGGGAAATGCCTGACTTCCCATAGCAGCTGAGGTGCAGGATTCCTTCTCGGAGATGGGCAGAGTTGCTGTGGCTACGGAGGAGCGAGGCCTCATCCCACTGTCCCATGGAAGATGCCCTGTTGGTCCCATTCCCAGCACTGGAGAATCCCCTGTGTCCTCCACACCAGTGGTAAAGGGACAGAGATCAGCATTAATGAAGAGCTGATCCTTCCGTTAATCATGAGGTTTTTTGTCAATCCCTCCATCATATACTTTTTTCCTCCCTTTTGCAGGGCAGGAACAGCTCCAGCTGTTCTTTTTATTAGAGGATCTGAACAGATGCTGGAAAGGGGCGAATACTCTTTTACACCAAGCAAGAAGGCTGAGAAATCCTAGGATCCTCCAGGAATGGTGCAGGCAGACATCACCCAGGCACCCGAGCCCAGCATCGTTTGACGGGAGGCTTTACAGAGCCCGATGGGGCTCAGCTAATGAGCATCGAAATCCCGTAAGCCGTAGTCACGGGATGAGCATCGGGCGCAGAGAACTTTGCAAAGTATGTGGAAAAAGAGAAAAAGCAGAGGGCGAATAGAAACCCTGTGCTCAGCACTTAGGGATGTTTAGCCTGTTTCTCCCATTGCAAGCACTTTTTCCCCAGGCTGCTTCGCCTGCCCTGACTGATTTGCAGAATACTCAGGACTCAAACAAATTTTTAAAACTAGATACTTCCCTTACCCAACCCACTCTTCCTTCAGCCCTTATCTGCCCTTACCTGTCTCCACTAGGTCGCTTTAAAAGTCCCAGACACTTCCTTCCTTTGTTTGTCTTGGCCAGAAAGGGAAATGTCTTGTGTGTCAAAGGTTTAGTGCAAATTCCTGTCCAAGCTCTTTAGTACCTCTGGCCTCAGTAAATCAAACTTCTTCTCCTGACTAGGGATTTGCACAATCAATCAGACACTCTCTCCCCATTCCTCCTCTCCTGCCTGCACGCAGGACTGAGATGGAAGCAACAAGGGGTTAAATCCCCACGGGTTGCTGCAAATTTGGGACTGGGAGAGAAGTTCTGGGTTTCCAATGGGTTTGCACAGAGCAGTTTCTCAAGGTCTGTGCCACTCTTCCTGGCTCTCCAAGGGCCTGGCTGAGCTGGATGAAGAGCAGCCGGCAGAAAACGAGCCCTGGAGAAGTGGTGGTTGATAAGGAAAATATGAGCTATTAAGGGTCAGATTTCAGGCTGCGAATGATCAAAATCAGTGTCTCTCGGGGAGCACTGGGTCCACCGGGACCTCATGGAGACCTCTCCCAAGAGCCTTCCCTTTCTCCGCCCTCTCACTCCTCCTGTTGTGTCCACATCCCTGTTACCACCCAGGTTTTGTCCTATATTTTCTGCATCCCGCTAGATGCCTGTGCCCATGTGGCAGCTCTCAGGACTCAGAGGAACCTGGCAAAATGCCCGTTATTGAAACAGGCGGAACGAGGAGAGAAGTTCCATGGTACAGGTCTTCAGGTTTGAAAAAAGAAATGTCCCATTACCAAGCCATCCCGTCACCCTTACGGGCATGAAGCTTCCCCTGTGGGTGGTGAGGATGCTCCGAAGAGTCCCCATTCTCCTGGTGTCACAAGAGGAATCGGGCATTTTTGGAGCAGGAATTTACGATGGGATTGGCACAAGGGTTTGGTGAGAGCAGAGGTTGCCAGTAGAAGAAAGCTTGAGCAGCATCTTCCTCTGGCATGTTGGACTGACAGGACTCAGCACTTGTCTTACAACTGGCACAATAAAGCTCAGGGCAACACTGACCGCGGAGGGGGTGATTTTAAGGAAATCCTCACAGCTCTCATGCCCAAATTAGCTTCGCTGGGGTGTTTTCCAATGAACTGCTCTGTGCTGTGTCTCAGCAGCACGTTAAGTGGGATGGAGTGAACAGATCAAAGAGCATGAAACATCCTTGCTGGGGTGGGTGACTTCTCCCAGTGTTCTGCTCATCCCTTCCTCTTGAGAGGACTGAGAGACTCAAAGCAGGACACCAGGCTCCGGGATAGGTGTGTGGGCAGGAGGCACAGCCTTTAAGAGCTCTACCTGGACGCAGCACCCTTCCCCTGGAGGGGGTCCATGGGAGAGAGACGGACAATTCCTGTCATTCTGGAAGAGTGAAAAGCATGGTAAGCTTGAGACATGTGCTTAAAGAGAGATACTG
Organism: Chionis minor; assembly: GCA_013398295.1. Lineage (NCBI taxonomy): Eukaryota > Metazoa > Chordata > Aves > Charadriiformes > Chionidae > Chionis > Chionis minor. The sequence continues at coordinate 39,572 of VZSF01001235.1, forward strand.
GGCTCCCATTTTCCTCCCAGACCTTTGCCTGCGTTTTGCTGAAAAGCAGGAAAAGAGACCTCTCCGTCGGGTGAGCGGTTCCGCGGCAGCAGGTGCAGAAGAAGCGTGGCAGGTTGAGTTTGAAGCTCCCCGAGCCGTGGCAGGGAGGGGTGAGCTAGCTAGCCGCAAGCCTACCACGCAGGCAGCACTTCGGTTGGAAGCTCCTTCCTTTGCAGATGAACACCTTGATCTCAGCTCTTCTACTTCGCCCCGAGTCAGCCCGGTGCGGTTGCTCGAGAGCAGCGCACCTGACTGTGGGGTGCCTGGTGCCAGCAGCTGCTGAAACCACAGCTCGAGCGACGCCAGCCCCCCTCTCCCTTGCTCGAGAGAAGGCTCTGCTGCACGAAAACAAAACTGAACTGGGTTGTTCTCACCCTAAACTCTCCTGGCAAACAGGAAGCTATGAGCAAGGGTGGAAGAGCAAGCTTATGGGCTCTCGGGTAACACCAGGGACATGCCCTGGTCACCACCTGTAGTGAAGAAATGAAAGAAACGCTTTCCAGGTAAACACGTGCATCTGGGTTTACCTGGCCAGCTGATTCCCTGACGTCTGTACCCAAAATGGGGGGTGACTTGAGCACTGGCGTTCTCCTCCCTGAGCTTTGTCTTCAGGCGAAACGTTAAACTGATGCACCATCTGCCTAAGCAGCAGCTCAGGTGCAGGCGGCTGTGGCCAGAGCTGCCGTTATAGCCGGGGAGAACAACTGGTGACGAGCCAAGAGATTAGTGGCCAACAATGAGTCTCCTCCATGCCAGCACCACACCAGGTCCTCAGAGTAAGTCATCCTTCCTTGGAGAGGGAAGGTCTTTCCTCCCCACAGTGCTCTTTCCACCTCTGACCTCCTCCAGGAACGTGGAACAAGTCCATGTAGGAGGGATGGCCACCTTGTCATGCCCCGGGCTGAGGGGGGTTCAGGCTCAAGTCCGCAAGGTTCCCTCAGCGCAAGTTGTTGTCACGGGAGACGGGGATCGTCCATCTGTACGTTGATGGAAAGAGGAGAGGAGCGAGCGTGTGCCCGGGGAAATGTGACTGAGTCAGATAAAAGCTGTTTTGCAGTGAGATACATGTGGCTGTGGAAATATCTGCCCAGGAAAACTCTAGAGGGGAAAACAAGCAGTTTAAATAAATTGATATTAAATAGTACAAGTGTCTAAGGAAACACCAGCAAAAGCCAGGTAGGTTATACTTTTGTAAAAATGCCAGCACTGACTTAAGAGCAGGATCTACCCATACTAAATCATTGAATCATGGAATGGTTTGGGTTGGAAGGAACTTCAAAGCCCATCCAGTGCCACCCTCTGTCCTGGGCAGGGATACTCCCACTGGAGCAGGTCGCTCCAAGCCCCGTCCAACCTGGCCTTGAACCTCCAGGGATGGAGCAGCCACAGCTTCTCTGGGACACCCCAGCCAGGGGCTCCCCACCCTCACAGGCAACAATTTCTCCCTAATATCTGACCTAAATCTGCCCTTTTTTCAGTGTAAAACTGTTCCCCCTCATCCTATCACTACATGCCCATGTAGAAAGTCCCTCTCCCTGCATCTACAGCCCGAGCAGGTTTCTGCTGTGTGTGCACACTCAGAAGCAACTTTCTGATGCCTGACACTAAAAGTTCAAAGCCCTGGATGCTGTTATAAGCATTTCTTTTTAATCTTTGGGTGTTTTTCTGGCTGGTGCCAAAGCCAAAGGGAAACTTTTGCGTGCAGTCTGCTAACGTCACATCGTTTTGCCTGGTGTATACCTCTTCGGCAGCTCCAAAATGAATCACAAAAGGAACAGCAGCATCTTCTGCTGATTGATGCCAAGAGGCCACCGGTTTCTGAGAGCGCAGGAAGAGGACAGCGGTCTCAGCAGGGCACCTCCACGTTTCTCCACCTCTGCTATTTCATCCTGGTCCTCCCCTTCACTCCGTTGACACCTGGGTTGGGTAGTAGGTATGTGTTGGTTCAGAGTTTTTCACCACTGCTGACCTAAGCTTTTCATTACCAGGGAGGCACAGAATCAATATTGGAGCTCCCTTGATTCAGCACCTGCCCGTTCCTGAGGTTTGATCTATCTGTGGCGATTAGGGTCTGTGATGAAGGCACAGCAAGAGATTGTTGGCGGCAACAGGAGAGCAAACAGCCATTTTTGTAGGTCTTCCTGCCGAGTCCACCCTGGAGATGCTCCTACCTCTGGCACTCACAGCCTGCCACTGGAGCTGAGGGCCACCATGGGACACGGGTGGGATGCGGGATTAGAAAAGTGGCTGTGAAATTTCTCATACATTTCCTGCAAGTTTTGAAGTCAGGCCCCCCTGTATGACATCTCATCCCTCCTCTTCACAGCTGCTTCTCATTTCCCAGCCATAGTCTTCCTGTTTTGCTGGCTATATATATATATATATTTTTTTTTTTTTTTGGAAAGGTGGGGGTCTGCACTTAACAGCTGCACACAATTCTCCCCTGGCCATGCCTGCTCCCATCACTATATATAGCCTCAGACAGGCCAAACAAATGGAGCAGGGCTGGGGTTAATAATCACAAAATGGAGTTCAGCTGTCTCTGAACTGTGATTTACTGGGACCCAGGCCAGGCAAGTTCCTCCTCACGCCCTTGCTGTGGAGTTGTCCGCGAGGACCAGCCTTTCCAAAAGGGGGGAAAAAAATTATTGGAAATGCTAGCTGAAACTTGAGAAGACGTGAAACGATTCAAGCAGGTTCTGCTGTTGGATGAGGTCTCCAGGGAGGCACTGGTATGATGTGGAGGGGTACCAGGCATGCTGGTGTGCCGCCTTCTCCATCCTCAGAAGCCTGAAGCCAGGAGAATGGGTGTGTTTCACCTGGATCTGGTTCCTCATCAGGGCTCGTGGTGGCTGAACCCTGATGGAAATACCCAATGAAGAACATGGTTGTTGGAGTTGCTCTCGATCAATAAGGGGAGAAGGTCTGCTCTGGGGATAGAGGTGTGAGGGTCTCTCAGTCTGTATTCCCTACCCATTTCGTATCAGGTGTCCAAAATGTTCTTGGCGTTGGATATCTTCCCTGTGTGTCGCATGGACAGAGACTGGGAGCAGTTGTCCCCTTTCCCGAGGAGTTTTAGCCTTGTTGGTGTCCCCTGTGTTGAGTGCTGCTCTGTGCTGTGCCGGGGCACTGGAGTCCCCTGTGGTGACCCAGGGGAACGCGTATCTCTGCTCCCTGCACAATCGATGTGATGGTCCTGCAGAGCGTCGCCGGGGCTCAAATTACTTTATGTACTAACAAACGGGCTGACCCAAGCTGCTGCGCTCGCTTTGGAGCCTAAAACAAGGGCCAAAGTATGTGGGCAGGGCTCGGAGAGCATCCAGTTTGTGGGTGTAGGACACGCCAGTCCTGCCCCCTGGGTGTGGTGGACATCGCCCTAGGGTGTCCCCTGCAGAGGAGCCCACGGTGCCGCAGATGTGACATTGCCACCTTCCCTCCAACAACGGGGCACCCAGCACCCCGTGGTGCGCTCTTCCTGAGCGACCTCTCTTGAACACCCTGGTCCTCAACCACTCGGAGTATTTTTAGCCGGCGTGACTTGCAGACATAACTCTTCTCCTCCTGAAGAAACAAACCTGCTCGTTTCCTGCCTTCTATGGAGAGACGCGGCTCCAGGCAGCTCTCCTCCCCCTGCCTCGCGCATCCACTGCCGGCACCCACGCTGCTGCTGCTGCTCCCCCGGCTTTAAACCGCTGCTGGCCAGCTTAGTCTCTGTGGGCGATTCTGGCAGTTCCCTTCTCCACTCACCTTTGGGGCAGGGAGGTGGATCTCGGGTGGTGTGAGAGGGAGCTTGTGGCCGCTGGAAGCGAAGACCCATCCCCTTTGGAGCGTGCCCGGGAAAGTGGGATACGTCTGACTTAGCTTAAGACCCTGGGAGCCAGCAGCACAGCTTAGGTCTTTGTGCTTTGACTGGAAGAGACGAGGTCCTGAAGGCACGTTCAACACACGCAGAGATACAGGCATCTAGTAGGGTTGTCAGCAAAGCTCATGCTGTTTGTTACCCAAAGGATTTCCAAAATCCACCTTCCCCTTTCTACTCCTACACACCACCACAGACCCGTTCCAGCCTCATTAGTTACAGAAACAGCCTGTAGTTTTCCAGCACGTGAAGGGAATGTTATTCATCCTTTGAGGAGGTTCTGGCCGACAAGGCTGCTGAAATACCTGTCTGTCTCTATGCAATTTAAAGAACCGTTTCCCTCCTTCCCATGCCGTCTCAGCTTTCCCAACCCCAAACGAACTGACTGTGTCACTGATGTGACCATGCCACGCTTGAGAGGACGCCAGGGGAGAAGCCAGCGTTGGCATCTGCCAACAAACGCTCCTCCTGGAGCTGCTCAGGTCTTCTGCCACACAACCCCAGAAGGTAACGTGGTACGGCAGTGCCACCATGCCTTTCTGCTGTGTCCCCAAATCTCCCGCTGATGGGGACACTGGGATTTCTTTCCTGGGCTGCTGTGCCAGCATCAGGGGGACGGCAGCGAGGGGGAATGTTGCACCGAAGGCGAACTGCACGGGTTACTCCATGCTGAGCCACCACGACTGGTGTGCTGGGCCACGCAGGGCTCAGGAAGGGGACTGTCAATGTCAGGTGCACTCTGAGAGGAGACATCCCAGGCTTAACCAGGGCCGTCATCTGCAGAAAAGAGGGACAGCACAGAACGAGGCCAAAGTAGTCTCTCCAGAGCTATCCCATTCCCAATCCCAAAGTCTGCAGAAAGCTTGCAGGCTGCCTGTGCGTACACACAGCATCTTCTGGGGGTGGCTGGGAACATCATTCCCATATGGTGTGAGCCTTCTCCGTGTATGTCTTTACGTTCCTCTGTGCTAGCCTGTAGTTCCCTTGAAATTTCCTGAAATTTTGACATTCCTCCTCTCCGTGTGCATCCTTAAATGCAGCAGGGTGTACCCACAAGGCAGCTGTATGAATGGCAAATAAGCACTTGTGAACTACGTGAAGATTTCCCTCTGCGAGCGCTGTGTACATAGCTAGGGATTTCGGGAGCCTGCTGGAATGTGTAGAGGTTTGTTTTCCTCATGATAAAGCCTCGAAGAAGCGCTCTTGGAAAATGCCAGCGCGGATTAGAGCAGTGGGGCTTAGCCTTTGCACAACTGCGGAAGTTCAAAGGAGATAGGCATATGCTTTCCTTCAGAAGATGGGTCACGGTGTGGTTTCCGAAAGACCTGCTCCATCCCTGGATCCCAGTGTTCCCCCCATCAATGTCCACTGGGGTGCCACTTTCCAACTGCTTCTACGGCATGAACCTGTGGGGGTGTCTCTACGTGCTCGCAGCCCCCATGCGTGCACACGTGCTGCAGCTGGTCTACCCCAAAGCACCCCAAAATGGCCTCTTTCCTCCTGCTCTCCTTGACTGCTCATATTCTTTCAGGGTGGAACTAACCCTTCCGGGAGACCCCAACTGCTCTGCAGCAAAGCAGCCATGTGCACCTCAGGTCCTCGGACAAGGGTCCTTCCAACCAGCGACTGTGGGAAATGCTCCTCTGAGTGCTGGGGTGCAAGTGCCCACAAAATCCTTCTGTCTGTCCATCCTGCGGGGTAGTGTTCAGAGTCTGCCTTGGGCTTCAGGTACTTCTGACAGACAGAACTTCTTTGGGTGGCCACCCCAAACCCTTCAGACACAACCTGCCATCAGGAGCACCTTCTGGAACCTCCTTAGATCCACCCTCATAACCACTTCCAGCTGCCACACTGCATCTTTGGGGTTCTCCAGTTGGTAGAGCGTGAGCTTTCCTGGCTGGTCTCTGCCTTTGAAACACAAAGATTTTAATCTTTCACCCTCTTTCTTCCTCCTGGGAGACTTTGGTCAGCCTCCTTAATTAGACAGGATTGCCTCACTTCCTTAGATATGGAAATGTCTCTTTGTTAAACAAGGCAGTATCTCTTATCTCTGCCTGGCCTTTAAACAGCTCTGCTTTTGGAAACTCAGTCTGTGTCCTTACACCTAACATGCAAATGATGCAAATACCCAACTAGGTAAAAGTTTGTAACTCATTATAAAATCTTGGCTCAGACCTGGAGCAGGAGCGACCCTGTTTGGGGGCATTCAATTCTGTGTGGCTGATTGTCAAACTCTCTCCTGAGCACATCTTTACCGTGGCACTTCCCTTCCTCAGATCTTTCCCCATGATCTTTATTTTTCCTTTTTTTCCTCTTTCAGGTTATCAGGTTCTTTTTTTGCGAGATCAGAGTCAGAAAAATGCCAAGAGCAGTTTTTTTACCGGTGGGACTTCTCCAGGACACGACTGCCTGGGACATCCCAGGTTGGGGAGAAAGCAGCCCTCAATCGCAGCTTTCCGCAGTTTGGATCCCTCCGGCCCCCTGCCAGAACTTGCCCTGCTCTTGCCGTGAATGTGAATTTTGCTGCTGCCAATTGTGAGGACAAATAAGCGATTTTCTCCCTCGTCCTTGTGACAGCAAAATGAAACATTTGCGTCGGAGAAGACTTCAGCTCTTTCTAGTCCCAGGAATTCACGTCTACCTGCTAGAGCAGGACTGACGTCGCTTGGTTTGTAGAGGTGGGAGAAGGACCATCATGCTCCCTCTTTTCCACCGACATTGCTCCAATTGGTGTTAAAGGATAATTTGTGCTGGAAAAAGCCAGGACAGGTTGACTACGATCCTCCAACCTAGGAGCGGGGCAGGGAGCCCAATCTCCACTCTCAGGAGAGTTTGTGTGCTCTCTGCACAAAGCCGGGCAACTTCAGCGGAAGAGGTGGAGTCCATCCCTTTGCAAGGCTCCTGGGAGGATTCTCCTGGCTGCCGGAGATTTTCCTTCCCTCAGACAGAGGCAAAACCTGAAGCCAGGCGTCCCATGTCAGGCCAGCTGCTGTTATTGAAGGGGACACTTGAGGTGGCAATGGGTGAGGCAGGAAGAGCATTACTGTCTTCCTCCTGGAGAGGAACCCTGAAGAAAAGGTTTGTCAGAAAGGTGAAGGCTACAAGCCTTGGAAATGGTTTGGGGCTGGGAATCCCAGGTGGAAGGAGCCACCTCCTGGAAAGACTAAGGCTTGCAAGCGCTGAAGAAGGACAGTCCCTCAGCTTGTGGGACCTTGTGGAAGGTGTCCCTGCCCATGGCAGCGGGGTTGGAACTAGAAGGTCTTTAAGGTCCCTTCCAACACGCTCATCATCCTCATGAACTCTTCCTGGTCTCGGCTGTGCTCCCATCATAAGTGTGAGATGCTCAAAAGCTCAGACCTGCAAAACTACTGTGCTGTGGCCCAAATCCACTACAGATCTAGTGGAAGATGCTACATCTGCGTCCCTCAGCACGTAGGAGACCCCACTGGCCTTTTGCACAAACACCAGTGGCTTCTCCTGAAAGAAAAGAAACGAGGAGCGAAGGGCAGGTAATGATGTGGCCAAGATCCTCGAGGATCGGGGGGACAGCAGTGGGAATGGAGCCAAGAACAGGCCCAGAACAAAATCTCACCCTGGAGAGATTCTCTTGAGCGACCAGAGAGGAAGCCTCCTGCGTCCCCCATAATTTTTCTTTGTAAGTACCTAAAAGTTTTATGGAAATCAGATCTAGGCATGTAAATGAGTCCTGCGCTCTTGAAACTTCTACCCAGCGTTACAGCAGTGTTCAGCACCGTAGAGCGCAGCTGGCTTCACGCTCCTGAACAAATTCAAAATCAAATCCTCGGATTGGACCTTTCTGCCCTGACCGCAGCGGACTTCATGGTTGAAATCTGCATGTTTTTCCCTAGACAGATCCTTGAAAGGAAGGATGGCTCCAGGCAGGGCAGAGATCAGCTCATCCCACGGGAGCGGGAACAGGAGGGAGCGCGGCTTTCAGCGAGCTTCTGAAGGAACTTCATCTGCTCAGCGCATCAAAACCCAACAGCCTCTTCCACTGTGTGTTTAGCGACACTGGAAAATACTGGATTTGACTGGATTTGAAGGCGATAACAATAATCAATTTCCAGGAGTTAAAGCCAGGCGCAGTCAAAAAAGAAAAAAAAGACACTGGTTTTGGTGTCTTAACATCGTTTAGTGGTGACACATCTTTGGTGTCTTTTGGTGACTTAATATCATTTAAAAAAGCGTTCCTTGTTAGGCTGTTAAATTATTGAGGAAAAACTGAGATGTTTGATGCATGTGAACCCAGAGCGGACGCTTCTGGAAAACGCTATAAGACGTTGGGCCTGGTGAATGGCTGTCTGGAATGAAAGTTCCTCCCTTGGGATGAACCTAAGGACTGTCGCATGAGGAAACAGTGCTTTTCTGAGACCCAAATCCCAAATCCCATGTCTGAGAAGTCGTGTTTCGGTAGCTGCGGTGTGTCCCTCGCTGTGCCCGAGGATGCCTGTGCAATTTAATTTCTCCCTGCCCCTCTGTTTCCCACCTGCTCCGTCAGGTTGGCCGTTTCCTTTGGTCTCTCACCCAACAGGGCAGTTTCCCTTTTTTCCTGGGACAGGGAGCGCTGGGTTAATGCCACCCTCACGGGGTGTCACCGTGTCACAACCAGTTAACCCTCTCCGGCTGAGGCAGAGATGGGAAAAACAAAAGGAAGAAGAAGAAGCAGCGAATTCTCTGCCGGTGACACTTTCTCCCTGCCAACAAAACAAAAGTTTTATTAGCTAAACCCTCTCAGATGCTGCATTCCAGCTTGGTAACATTTCGGTAACACATTGCAAACGTTTGACTCATAGAAACTTGGAAGGCTGGAGCCGGGGGAGGGGGAAGAGCGTCACATTCCCATTCCCGGGCAGGGTTTGGTTGTTGGATTTTTTTTTTTTTTTTT
>VZSF01001235.1:48409-84766 GCA_013398295.1 Chionis minor
TTTTTAAAAAAAAAAAAAAAAGAACTGAAACTTCTCTCTGTTTAATGAAAAAAAAGTGTTTGAGCCCGACGGCTTTCACCGGCTCGCATTGTGTTTGGGAGAGAGGGGCTGGGGGAGGAGGGCTTGTGCTGCCAAGGGAGGAACCCAGGGCAGCTGAACTCGCTTTTCTTCTGCAAGTTTTCTTTTTTTTTCTTTCCCTTCTCACTCTGTGTTCCCAGGACAGGGTTGGCTTTCTAGGTTTGATAAAGCATTTCCTTCCATTGTCATTCTATACAGCCTCTGGGCCCTTCTCTCAGTCCCTCCCCTTTCGCCGTCCCCTCTCTTTCTCTCTCTCTCTCTCTCTCTTCCTGAACTTTAGTGAATCTTGAGATATAAAGAAAGCAGCTGCCTCCCTTAAGCACATCTTGAACAATGCGACCACATCTCCAAGGGCTTTAATTCCTCTGGATGCAAGGACAAAGCCAGGGTGAGTAGTCTGCTAGTGACTCTGCCGGTCACCGCGTCTGCCAAGGCGGCCGTTCCCGGTGGGTGTTGGTGTCCGTCCCCGCAGCGCCGGGGTCCTCTCTCCGTTCTCCGGCAGCGGAGGTGTCGCGTAGCACAAGAGCAGATGCTGCGAGCCTTAAAACTCTGGAAACCCAACCGGCGCTGGGCGAGAAAGCGCTATCGCCGTCCCCATCGGACGCCGTCCCTGTCCTCGGACGCGCGTGTGCTGGAGGAGGCTCTGCCACCCAACCATGCGCCTGGATTTGGGTCACCCACTGGCTCTCCCTCCTTGGGAGACTGGGCGAAACCTGGCTGTGGGCAAGGTGGGAGGAATCCTGCTCTCAAAGGCAAAGAAAAACAAATGTGATGCAACGGAGCGTGACTCTGAGCAGGGCTGCGGGAGGGAGACCTTCCCCGCCGCGGCAGGGCTGCACAAGCTGGGGGCGACGCTGGAAGAGGAGCTTGGAAAGGCACCGGGTGGGAGACGCCTCCAGGATGCAGGGCCGTTTGGGAGGCGAGGGCTGGGTGGTGTGGGTGCCGCAGACCTTCCTGCCGGTGTCCGTGGCATTTCTGCGCTCTTGCCTTCAACAGCCTTGCAGGAATTTTCCAGTCTGTTTTAAAGCGAGAGATGGAGTTGCACCACAGGGGAAGTTCTGCTCGGAGCAGGGGATCGGTGACTCGGCCGCGGTGTCCCCGGCAGAGCGCGGTGGCGGGGTTTGCTGCGGTCCGTGCCAGGGACTGTGGAAAGCAGGCACCCCCGCAGCCTGCGTTGTTGTTGTAAAGAGTGTTACCTGCAGCCTTGTTTTGCCCAGGTGATCCCTTTAGATTGTTTCCTGCACAAAAAATGAGAGGCAAAATACCGGCCATCTCAGCAGCAGCATGATGTACCTTAATTTAGGGAATTTGGGACAAGTCACGAAGCTGCTGCCTAACACGCAGCTTCCAATGTGGGGTCCCAGTCTTACCCTCCCAGGAAAACTGTGACCGATTCGCATGGGAGACTGTGAGGGACGAGAAAGCCTACCCCAGATAAATCTTTAAGACCTTCCCGAGGGATTGTATGCGGCAAAAAAGCACATTGTGAACCTGCCAGCTCCTCCTCCCGAGCAGCTTCCCGGGACACTTGCTCCGTTCGATGTGCACCAAAACAGTTCTGTGTTCCTGGCGCTTCCCGGCTGCTCCTTCTGGCAGGGCTTAGCAAACAGCTAAAATACGCTCATCTTGGGAAAACCTTCCTTTTCGAGGTGTTTGCACCCCCTGAGCTCTCCATGCTCCGGCATCCTCCCTGCTGTGGCAGTCCCTCTCTTCGCTTCCAACGTTAACGCAAACGGATTTTGCTTGGAGTGCTTAGGTGACAACGGGAACAAAGGAGCAGGAACCACGGCCCTGAAGGGTGTCTGAGGTCCGAACATCCCCCCTCTCATTTGTACCAGCTCCTCTATTTGCTGAATTACGTGCAGTGTTGTTCCCTACCTTCACGTTCCTTGGGGGGGGAAACTGGTGGGGATGCGTGGTGTGTGGGCTGCGTGGTGGTGCAGGAACCTGCGGTGCGATATGGGCTGAGGACCAGACGCACCCCGGCAAATGGGAAACGCCGCGTGCTTAAGAGAAATGTTGCTGTGTAACGGCGTGTTCCTTCAAGTGGTGACCACTGGAGTCCAAAAAAGTGGAGGAGGGAAAACGGGCGAGATGCAGCAGTAGCTGCTTTTGGGAGGGCAGGTGCTCCAGCAGTTCTGCCGCTTTCCCCGCTCTCAGCTGCCCCTTCACTTCTGCCATTGAACTTGTGTGGTTAAACTGGGCCCTAAGGGTTTATTTTTAACCTCCGTTGCTCCATGTCAGCTCCGTGATCTGGTTAGCAATACAACGCCACAAGCGATCGCGGCGCTGAGAGGGGCCGTGAACTGTGACGTGCTGGTGGGATCAAATGGCCGTGGTGGGAAGTCCTTAAGGCTTCAGTGCCAAAGACACCACGAAGTGGAATGAATCCCGGGCCAAGTGGGTTGCATGTAACTACACACAGCCCCGATGCTGTTACCTAATGACCCCATGTCTCAGTCAAACCCCACCTTTGAGTTTCTCCTCTTCACCTCCATCTGTCTCTAGTTTCTGCTGTCTGCTCTGAAACATGATTCACAGGAAACAGTGGCTTAGTCTAGGAAACTCCCTAGGTTGCCCTGAGAAGCTGTGGCTGCCCCATCCCTGGAGGTTCAAGACCAGGTTGGATGAGGCTTGGAGTGACCTGGTTTAGTGGGACTGTCCCCACCCACGACAAGGGGTGGAACTGGATGGGCTTTAAGGTCTCTTCCAACCCATTCTGTGATTCTAGGAAATGCCACCTGGTATCTGAGGTCCTTGGGATGGGCCATGGAGAAGATTGGTCCCTGAAAGTCCCTAGCAAGTCTCCATGCCATGGTGGCTAATCCTCAGATAAATTCTCCGAGAAGCTTTATTGAGTGAATTTCCCAAATTTTTGTCTTCTGCCCTAGAATAGGAAAGAAAGTCTGGGCTAACTGCAATTAGGAAGGTTTCCAATGGCTTTGTTGGTCTCCTTCATCCCATGTATAGGCTTGTCAGGTGGAATTCATCCAAGTTAAGGTAGACGAGCCCAGCTGAGCTGCTCAGCCTTGGCTCCCTTTGCAGGCAGAGGGGAGGAGGAGGTGGCGACGGCTCTTCTGGGGACTGTTCATCTCACCTAAAAGATATTTGCTGCCCACTTCTAATCCGGATAAGTTGAATCCTTCAGGTGGGAACTGTAGGAGAAGCAGCTGATGACTTACACATGGAAAAGACAGGAAAAACAGACTGAGGAAGGACAGCTGATAAAGGGAAATTCAGATTATCAGGGTAAACCTGGGCACATGCAAACAATGTGATTTTTGTGTTAGAAAACACCGGGAGGCTACAGCTGAGAACAAAGAAAGTAGGTCAGATGTCGACTGCTGGATCTGTTCTAGGAAATGGACTCCGGACAGGATTTGGCCACCACCCAGGTAATCAGGAGGACATGCCCCACTTCTCCCATAAAACCCAATGTGATACCAGTCTGGGAAATAGGAACGTTGATGCTGCTGAGTGTAGATGTAGGACATATTTGCAGCGGAGAACTGGATTTTAGGAAGCAATGGCTCAAAGAGGAGTAGGAGGCTTTGAAAGAGGAAACCTGCTGGTACTGTTTCTGGTAGTAGAAAAAACAGGCATGATCTTGGGCCTTATAAACAGGGAATGATCAAAGAAGGTATGAAAGAACATTTTTATTATTCATTAAAGCATTACGGAGACTCTCTGGGGTTCTGCATCGGTTCAGGTAGCTGTTGCAGCACAGCGTGTTCTTATACTATAAATATCCGAAAAGTTGTCCTGTATTCTACAACATATAAACTGTTCAAAACATGACTGGAAGTTTTCTAGGAGACCTGCAGAACTTGTGGCTTGAGCAAAGAACCATCTAGGGACCCTGTGTTATTCCGTTATATGGAAAGCCAGAGTACGCTAGATAAACTTTTGAGCTTTTCTCTCCTTAAAATCACATTTCTAGTCCAACGCAACATCAGGTGTTTTCCCTTCATCCCAGTGCAGCTGTGTTTGTGCCATTTGCTCTTAACCTTTCGAGACCTCTGCTAAATCCAGCAACTTTGGGCAGCACTCTGGTGTCTCTGAAAATGGACTGGGAGTTGTTGGTAATGGCTCAGGGATGGGCACCGGGCTAAGATGGGCATGAGTAGGATTCCTCTGCTCCGGGGAGGATCAGAACCTGGCAGCGTAAGGGAAGCAGCCACATTTGCCTTAAATCCCATGGACTAAGTCAAAGGAGTTGGTTAAATTGGGCTTCAAAGTAGCGGAATGAGGGAGGTGAAACGAGCATCTCCAGATTTGATACTGAACAGATCTCAGGTCTGTGGCAGGAGGAAACCTCCAAAGCTGTTGCGCTACTGCCTGGGACAGGCGTTTTTCCAGCAGGAGCTGACATGTGTTAATATAAATGTAGATGAAACCTTCAGATTTAATGGAGCTTTTCAGAGGCATAATTGTGTTCCTTTGATTTTCAGGAAGAGATGAGAACTTTACTGCCACTTCTGCCACTGAAAGTCTTCCCCACCTCTGTGCCCACAGTCCCCTCCATAGCAGCCTCCAGGAGTTCATCTGTGCTCTTGGCACTTACACAATGAGGAAGTTGGCCAGCGTTTCCATATTAGCAATCAACTTTCCAGGGATGTTGCATGTATTTTCCAGCAAGGGATGGAACAGCATCAGCAACCCTTTTATCCGCCAGGCCAGGACTGCAGTTCTGCAGTAGGAAGGACCAGACATTGTTTAAAAAGACTCGGACGAGAGCGTGCAGAGTGCAGACGCCCGGAGAGGCCATTCCTTCAGCACAGGAGCTCTGTATTCAGACCATGTCCTGGCTCTTGGCCCTCAGGTATTGTCCCTGCTGGGATGTTTTGGCAAGGCACGGTGACTGCTGCCATCACCTCTGACAGCCCCGGTGTCACACCAGCAGGCAAGTGGGCAGACTGGGCAGAGGCGGGAGGGACCGGTGGGGTGGCAGTGCTGCTCTGTAGGTGCTTGTCCTGCTTGATGTAGCTTCTTGGCATCTCGCTGGACTATTGGAGACGTAGACACTTGTCCTGCTTGATGTAGCTTCTTGGCATCTGGCTGGATTATCAGAGACGTAGACGCTTGTCCCACTTGATGTAGCTTCTTGGCATCTGGCTGGACTATCGGAGACTTTGGAATTCATGGCCCCATTCCCTTGGTGAAGCTGAGCTTGGGGTTGCTGAGTGGGGGCTGTCACTCAGGGAAGGGAAACTGGGACAAAGCACTTAGAAATGGCCACTGGGACCAGTTGGTAAATCGGGGTTGAGGTGATACGATGTGTTTGACCACTGTCGTGGTGCTCAGGGGTAGGAAGTGACAGGTACCCAGCTGTGACCTTATCTCCAGTGACACTTGGCCCTCGGTATCTCTGCTGGACAGACGCAGCCATGCATTGTGTTTGCGTCGTCAGGAAGATGCACTTTAAATATGTATTAATTGGGCTTGGTTAATTCATCAGGAAGTTTACTTTAAAAGCAAATAAAAGCAGTGAGTAGCTATAATGCCAGGAAACAGGTAAACTATTTTTTTCCTGAACAAACCAGGCGGATGAGGCAAAAAAAAAAGTAAAAAAATCATGCCTGAGCCACAAGCTTGTAGCATTTTGTGACGGCTGCACCTGATGGATGTAACATCACCAGGCAAACTGCTAAATAATGGGGGTTTTTTTGTGGTGGCCACACAGGAAGATCCTGGTGGCCACACACATTCCCCTGTCCTTGAAATTTGCTGTCCAGGACCATTGCGGGGCCATCGGTGCCTCTGGAATAGTTATTCCCTCAATTTGTAGTTGTTTCTTGTTTGCTGTCTCTTTGGCATCTTTCAAGTGCAAAAATGCACCAAAGGAAAAAAACCAAAAGAAACCCCCAAACATGGTTGTGCTCTGGGAGACGCGGGGGGGTCTGTAAAACCCATCCTGAGCTTTGCAGCGCTGGCGCAAGCCCACCGCGGAGCGAGCGCGTCGGGGCTCCGGGTGCTGCATCCGGCGTTCCCGGCGCGGAGGCTGGAATAGGAGGAGACGGAGCCGCTCTGGAAGCGTCACCAGGTTCCTCTGGCGCTGCTGCAACCCTGGGCTGCCAGCCCGTGGCTTCTGCTCGTCCCCAGCGGGCTGGGAGACAGGTAACGCCACGCTTCAGCCTGCTTTAGGCTTTTATTTTCCATTTTTTCACGCCAGCCCGGTAACTGCTCGCCATCCTTTGTTCTTGAACCATATTTCTCACCACGTCGTCAAGCGCACTCAGTGAGAGGGAGGAAAACGCTCCCTTTCAAACACAAAGTCCCAGGACAACCCTGGCCTTTTTTGTTTGTTTCTTTTTTTTTTTTTCCCCCTGCTCGCTTTCATGCTGGGAGAACAGTTTTTCCAGCCAGACTGGCTTTGGAAAAGCCCAGAGCCCTCGACATGTGCGGAATGAGCAATGTTGGAGCTTCAAGGCTCAGCCTGGAAGACCCTGGTCTGGATGGACGGACGGACGGACCTGGAGGCAGGCAGATAGTCTCACAGGGGAGGAAAGGGCTCGTTCTGGGGACAGAGCATGGCTTGGAAAAGGGAATATAGGCTTTCCAGAGGTGGATTTGGAGTTGGAGACACCCTGAGGCTTTGGGTTTGGAGCAAAACTATTTCCTCTATTGCTTTGTGCCTGTGCTTTAAATCTGGCGAAGGGCACGTGGTCAGCGTTGGTCACTCCTGGGTGAGACCCAGACCCTGTCATTCCCTTGGGAAATGCTACAGCAGGTTCTGCTTCCCCCCCCGCCGGCACAGAGGTGGATCTGAGCCGTCCACCCCAGGACCGGGGGGCACCCGGCTGTCGAGTCCTGCTGACTTCTCAGCTCAAGCTCTTCACTGTGTTTTGTCCAGGCAAAAGGTTTTCAACGAGCTGGAAAAACCTGGCGAGATTCCTGGGCATTTCGCAGCCCTCGGCAGCCTCTGGCCCCTTTGCCGGTGGTGAACCCCTGGAATGACGAGAGGCTCGAGATGATATTGCGGTGCAACTCCCGGGAATGGTTTATAGCCCAGGGACTATAAATCCTGCTCTGCTCAGCTGTAATAAGAAAGGATCCCTCTTCCCATTTCCTGAATTCATTATAGTTAAGACAAGTCGATCTGCATTAGGAAAAAAAAAAAAAAATCTCTGCGGCAGATCAGAAAGGAAACATAAAGGAAATATTCCTATACATGAAACTAAATCTCAAAGCAAAACAGACAAGCAAAGCGTGGACCAGCCGGAGGGACCTGGCTTCAGGCCGTACGAGGTGACAGGACCCATCCGTGATGGCTCTGGGGCGGGAGGAAGGTGATTTGAACCTTCCAGAATTGAGTTGCACAGTGATTTGAGTTGCTCAGAACAGTTGCTCAGTGATTTGAACCGCCCCAAAGGCTGGGGGAGACACGCCAGGTCGGTTCCCATCTCCCGCGGAGGCTCGGAAGGCACGGACCTACTGCTGCTCTCCTGGGGCAAACGCTCCTCAAGCTTTTCTTCGGAGCCGTAAAGCCGGAGCAGAAGTTATCTGTTGATGGAGCTGGGATTCCTGCCCCCCCTGGGGATGCGCGGGGCTGGGCTGGGACCCAGCTCTGCCTCTCGGCCGCCGTCCTTCCCCAAACCCGGGGGTTGGGGACATCGCCGGAGGCCACCTCTTCCACTTCCCAGGGGGCGGCTGGTTCCCGGGATGGCAGCACCCACCCCGGGGAGGTGGCCAGGGCTTGCCTCAACCCTTCTGCTTTCCGCGCCAGCGGCGTCACCGCCAGGGGAAGAGGACGCGGGCCTCGCTCGAGGTTACCAGCCTCTTATTTTTGGACACCTTTCCCTACCGCTGGAGCTGCCCCGGGGCTGCAAGCGGTTGAAGTTTTAGGCCCTTTGTTTGTTTAATTGAAGTGCTGTTTGTTTTTGATCACAGGCATTCGATAGGCGCTTCCTCCGCAGGCAGGAAGCAGTGATTTCCTGTTCGTTCCCCGGCCAACTCTCACTGGGCAGGAAACCTCGCTCTGCTGAGTGTTCACTTTTTTGTGTGCAACATTTTTGGAAGGTCTTTGGCGTTGTTGTTTGGTTTTCTTCTCCCCCCCCCACCCCCTCCCGCTGCAAGCGGCGCTGGTGGCGCTGGGTCCCCGTAGGACCAGCGCGTAGAGACAGCCCCGGGTCAACACGCGCCGGGCCGAGGGCGCGGGACGAGGCTATTTGCCGAAAATTCCTTCCATTTAGGCGGAAATCTTTTGGTGAGGCCCAAAAGGGCAGGGAAGATGGTCACTGGGCTATCTTCACGCCGCCACCAAGCCTCCTGCTACTCAACGCGTTCGGTTTTGACAGTTATTTGACAATAACTGTGCGTTACCACAGGCAGCGCAAATGCATCGTCCCTGGGCTTTTGTGGACCCCACTCAGTGCAGATCCGCATCCACATGCACCCGATTTCTCTGCAAGGCTCGCTGCTCGCGAGCTGCTGATTTGTTGGTGTGTGCCTTGTAGTGGATTTTGTTTTATTTTGGTTTATTTTATTTTGGTTTATTTTATTTTGGTTTATTTTATTTTATTTTGGTNTTTTATTTTATTTTATTTCATTTCATTTCATTCTATTTTTACTGGACACTATTTCATTTACTGCTGAGGCCGGTGTATTTGTACCAGGTCGTTTAAACAAACGGATGAGTACCAGCAGGGACTGGACGCCGCCATTCAAGGCAGCCTTTGTTTAGGCAGTAATTACAACCAGACTCCTTTCTCTCCTGCAATGTTTGGGAGCGTGGGTGTTTCCCCGCGGGAGAGCTGGGAGCCTTACCCCTGCGGCCTCCAAAACCAGTAACGCACAAAGACTCGGCGCGGGAGCACGGAGTTAAAACCGAGACCGGGATCAAACCTTCCAGGTTTATTTGCTCCTGGGGCTCGAAGGACCCTCGGGCAGGTGAATCCTCGGCGGATGCGGCAGGTGAAAATGCGATGCCCAATTAAATCCGTGACGGATGGCTGTTCCCAGCCTCGGCCCGCCATGGCGGATACGGATGGCGGTTCCCGGCTGCTCCGCAGCTCATTCCTCATTCCTGCAATATCCCGTCAGCTTCAATCCCTCCTTGGCTACCGCTCTGCGTCCAGGTCCGTCCCGTGAAGCGCCAGGGCTGGGGTCCGAGCCCAAACTTCACACCAGCGTAGGGGCTTCCGGGGTGGAAAAGCGACGCTTAGGCTTTTCCGTCGTATCGCAAACAGGCGGAACGGCTGCGTCCCTCGGCGGCTCCGCGCACACGGGGATGTTTTCACTCGGTGTGTTTATCCCGGTGGCGTCTCGGAGCTGACCCAGACGGAGCCGCGCGGTGCCCGGAGGTGAAGCACGGCGGTATCAGTTGTTTCCAGCCACAGGAAGCCCAGACAGACAGACGGACACCGCCGCTTGAGGGCTTTTGAGCTGCCCTGCGGCGACAGATGCCGACCGTCGAGGCCGTGCACACTCGTCTGCCCGAGTTTTTAATTATTTTGCTGTCGTAAAGGGGCTCCCCTGCAGGGAGGGAATTTGTGATGGGAAGAAGGAGCGGCTGTAGGAGCAAAGCGGGGAGAGGAATGGCAGGGGAAAGGGGGAGCGGAGCAGCTCGGAGCCCCGGAGGAGAAGGGCAGGGGGGGTTAATCCTGCAAATCCCAGTGCACGGGGGAGAAGGTGGTTGGAGGTTTTAGCCAGCGTTTGCGCAAAAGCCGCCGGCTGAGGCTGTTCAGCCGCAGGGGGGTGAAATTCCAGGGGGATGCACAGAGGGATGGGAGCCAGAGGAAGGAGAGGGCAGGTCTTGGTCCCAGTTCGGCTGTGGCTCATGCTCAGGGGCATCCAAGGAAAACACATCCCGGGGCTGCTCTCACGCAGCACCGGCTCTCGGTGCGAGCGTCCCCCGCCATCCCGCCTCGTTCCCGGAGAACTCTCCATTCCCCAGGCCCCTTCCCATCATCGCACGTCGGTGACATCATTGCCGGTTGCCATGGAAAAGCCAGGTTGTCCAAAACACGACCCCTTGGCCTCATCCCATGTGTGTCAGGAAATGAAGGTTTTATAGTACATGTCTGCACTGGAGCAGAAACAGCCGGAGCGGGAACCGCAGCCCGGAGACGGGCGAACAACCCGCCCTCGTGGTGGGCTGCCCGGCGTGTGACTACCTGGTGGCCTCTCCAGCAGGGAAATTGGGACCTATTTCTTGGGGTTGCAAGGCTGATTTATGTCTCCTGAGTTATTTCTGGGCTGCCGAGCTTTTTCCTTTGGTCTGGAACGCCCCGGAGGAGAGGCGACCGGAAGCGTTTAAACCATGGCCCGGGGAGAAGGCAGAAAGTCTGCACGAGGTGCTAAGCAGAGGTAGAAAATGGGAGAAAAATGGTCCGTAGTGGCCAGGTGGAGCAGTCGGAGGCGGTCAAACGCATCCCCAACCTGAGCTGCAGGCTCATACAGGCAAGAAGAGCAACGGCGTTTGGGAGCCTTGGCCACAGAAATATTCCTAAAGCCAGAAAAAACTGTCCCAGAATGGATGGTGACCCAAGACCTCAGGGACGCTGTGGGAGCTTTGAAAAGGCAAGGTCAGGTGTCGTCCTGGGGCAGGGACGGGACTGCAGCCTGGGACGGGTTCAAGGCAGCCTTTGTTCAGGCAGGAATTACAACCAGACTCTCTTCTCTCCTGCAATGTTTGGGACCGGAGGTGTTTCCCCACGGGAGGGCTGGAAGAATTACCCCTGCATCCTCCGAAACCAGCGGGAGGTGTCCTGCCCTGACCGCCGAGCCAGGCTGGATCCGCTCCCTCCGTGCAGAAGGAGCATAAAAATCTCCCAGGAACACCTGAAGCAGCCGGTGACTTTGCCAACGCCGGCTTCACCTTCCCTTCCAAACCCGCGGCCAGGCCAGCCTCCGGCTCGTCACCCGGGCTCGGCCGCGCGTCACCTCGGCCGCCAGGGCTCTGCATCAGCTTGGGCTCTGGCACAGTTCGCCTCACCCCTGCCCTTCCCGCTCGCAGTTTGGCTGGGAAAGGAAAATGCGGCTTCTGCTGTTTCCAGGGAGAGTGGCTGGGCCACGGACGAGCCGCAACGTGGGAGTCTGAGACCCGAAGAGCCTCGAGCTCTTGCCATTTCACATCGCTGCATCCCGCAGGCGTGCGTGTGTCCGCACACACCGGCGCTGCCGGCCACGCGTGCGCCGGTCCTGGTTGGCATGTGCTTGGCGTGTGCCCGTGTACACCGCAGCCCTTGGCACCACGGAATTAAATAACAAGAGGAAAATGACCCCCAAGCAGCAGCGTGGCCTGAATCCGGTTCCCATTCCCTGCTGCAAGCTCATCTGGAATGTGGAGGCTTTTTCCAGCTCCTCTGCCACCCTGTCCCCCTGACCCAGCAGCAGCGATGAGCCGGTTAAACAGCACGTTCATTCGGGGGATGTGCTGGAAAATAAAAAATTGGAGGCTGTCAGTTTTGCATACCCCATCCGGGGGCACGGTGCCGGCGCTGAGCGTGGAAAGTGCCTGTGTGACTTGTTTTGGTCTCACTTTGCTCGATAGCTTGCCGATGCCACAGTCAAATTACCCTGGTAAACAAGCGCACGAGCCAGCTCAGACTCGGAAAAGGGGCTGGCAGTGACACGGTCCCGACCTGACGGTGCTGGCCGACCCGCTGCGCCAGCCCGCGGGCTGCCCCCCAACTCGCAGTGGGTGTTTCGGGGTTAAAAATAGCCTCCAGATTTCGGTTAGTAAATGCGGAGGCAGGGAGCAAGAGAGCTGTTTATCAGTGCCAGGGTTTCCCCTGAGACGCCGAAATGAGTCAGATAAGAGACAGGCACAACCGTGCACATGCCCTACTTCACCAGCGCTGGCAACGCCGTGCTGCGCACGGGCCGTTCCGGGGAATTTTTCGACGCGCTGAGGTGCCTTGGAAGCCACAGTCCCTGTGGATGCTCAGTATGACTCACGCTCCTACCAGATTTAGATGCTTTACAGCGTCCTGCCCTCAGCGCCTTTTGAAAACAGCACGCTCTGCCATCAACCCGTCCTGCCTCAGCCGTGAAAAAGTTATTTTCTAACCTGACTCAATTCCTACTTTATATTTTGAGCTCACTGGAGGGGCGGCAGGGGGGGAGTGAGCGGTGGGGAGCGGAGCATGGGTGTCCTGAGCGTCCCCGCATGGCTGCAAGGCACCGGCATCCCTGGTGGGGCCGGGCAGGCGTCACCCCAAATTTTCTACCATGTGCAAAAAAACCGCTTCGGATGCAGAGGTGGCATAGCTTAAGTTCCGTAATCCTTGGATTTTAGAGAAGCACGAGTGAGGATTTTGCCGGCCCCGAGGATTTCAGCTGTCTCGGTTCCCCAAGGCAGCTGGCTTCCCACGGGCAGTGGGCAAAATCCGTGGTCTGGAAATGCTGGGGGGGTGGAGTGTCCCAGGTTTTTCCAGCTGAACGAGCACCGGTGAGGTTTGGCTGGATGAACAAAACTGCCGTTGCAAGGTTTTCTTGGGCTCCCAAACCTTAGAGGGTAGAAAATGGGGATAAACCGCGAACGGGCTAAATGGAGCACTTGCGAGTGCTGTTATTTCGGGACCTTTAGAGTGAAGGGGTGAAGGGAGAAGAGCTGCTCCATCCCTGGGAACCACACAGTGACGTTACTGCTGTTTGCCGAAAGGGAAATCCAGAGAGACACGTGTATCCAAACCAGGGCTCAGAGCCCCCCGGCACCACGTGGCAGGGAGGGCTGGCCGGCGCTGCTGGGAACCAAGCGGCACCTTTTTGGCGCTGCTTTTAGGACGTCTGTTGATGTGGATGATCCAGCGACGCCTGAATGCAAAGACATGGGACGCTGTTCCTCGCCCTTCCACCATCTCCTGACAGTCATCCAGGCACTGGTTGTGTTTTCACGAGGTCACAGGCTCGTCTCGGTCACAGCGACCCCGTGTTTCCCTCTGCCCGGTACCGGCTTCTCTGGGGGTGATGGAGACTTAGCTGCAGCCTCTGCCCCGGCGCTGAGACACGTGGCCCACGTGTTTGAGTCACCCCAGGCTGGTTATTGTGCACAGGGGCAGCAGCGTGGTGCCACCTCCAGCAAAATCACCGGCTTCCTGAGGTCAGGTTGATGGAGTGCCTTGCTTCAGCCCCGCGGGGAAGGGGACAGGACTGACACCACCCCCCTCCCCGGCTCCAGCTTTTCCCCTTGTGTGTCCCAACACCTCCTGAGTCCCACCCCAGGCACCCAGAGACTCCCGGCACCAGCCAGACCCCAATGCCTTTGTGGCCCTGAAGCGACGCATCTGCGCACGAGGAAGTTTCCGATGCTCCCGAGCCCTTTTCCCACGGTGACAATGTTTTCAAAACCAGCAGCTGGGGCCTCAAAATATTACCCAAACCTTGGTTTTTTTCAGAGGGGGTGGCATGGGCCACACCGAGCCTCCACATAAACCCTGACCTGGAGGAGGTGAAGAGCCAAACCCCAGGGCGGGCAGCATCCCACAGGGCAGCATCCCAAACCCCCCAGCCTCGCACTGGCCGGGGAAATCACAGAATGATTTGGGTTGGAAGAGACCTTAAAGCTCATTCAGTGCCACCCCCTGTCCTGGGCAGGGACACTCCCACCGGAGCAGGTCGCTCCAAGCCCCGTCCAACCTGGCCTTGAACCTCCAGGGATGGGGCAGCCACAGCTGCTCTGGGACACCCCGGCCAGGGGCTCCCCACCCTCACAGCCAGGAATTTCTGCCCAATATCTCATCTAAATCTCCCCTCTTTTGGTGCAAAACTGTGGCCTCTCATCCTATGGCTCCACTCCCTGATCCCGAGTCCCTTCCCAGCTTCCCTGGAGCCCCTGGAGGGACTGGAAAGGGCTGGAAGGTCTCCCCGGAGCCTTCTCTTCTCCCGGCTGAACCCCCCCAGCTCTCCCAGCCTGTCCTCCCAGCAGAGGGGCTCCAGCCCTCCCAGCATCTCCGGGGCCTCCTGCGGCCCCGCTCCAACAGCTCCGTGTCCTCCTGGGGTTGGGACCCCCAGAGCTGGACACCGGATTCCAGGTGGGATCGCACCCCCGGGCGGAGCAGAGGGGCAGAATCCCCCCCTCGCCCTCTGCCCCCGCTGTGGGGATGCAGCCCAGGGGCCGGGGGGGTTCTGGGCTGCCAGCGCACGGTGCCGGCTCCTGGTGAGCATCTTCCCCCCCAACACCCCCACGTCCCTCTCCTGGGGGCTGCTCTCCAGCCATTCTCCACCTTGGATTTGTGCTTGGGATCGCCCCGACCCACCTGCAGGACCATGCTCGGCCGGGGGTGGGCTGCGGGCCCCGTGATTTAATCGAGGGCACATTTTCCTGGCTAATACCTCGCTCGCCTGCGCAGCAGCGGCTTCCTGTTTGACTCACACCTGACAGCCCCGCTGCGCCCGTCGGGGCCTCTCGCGCCTGCGAGCAACTGAATGGGGCTGTTTACAATTAGAGAACATGGGATTCCCAGAAAGAAGCTCAGACCGGACATCCTGAAGCGAAATACCCCAGGCGTCACCGGCTAAAAATAACCGTAGCAGAACAGTCACCAAACAAACAGCGCGTTAACACCGAGCTCTCATGGATCCCATGGCACGGGGCGAGTTGGGGGGGACAGGCGGAGGGGCACCCAAAGCACTGGCTTTCCCTACCGTCGCGGAGTTTCTCCGGCATAACGTGGTGCCACAAAGGCTGGTGGCTGCTGCTTGCAGCGATTTCTCTTTGGTTCTTGTTTATTTGGTGGGAAGGGGGGAGTTAGGCAAGGGTTAAAATATAAAAAAAACCCCCAGATTTCAGCCAGAAATGGCTGGTGGAAATCAGTTTAGCCTACTGATGGGAAAGCTGTGGAGGATGGGAAGCGAAGTGGGAAGAGCCTCTGTGAGGACGGGGACTTTGCTGGACCTGGAGCTGGTTTCCAGCAGCTGGGTGGACATGTGTCATCCCGGCTGGCTCCGGGGGATGCGGAACAGCCTCAGGGAGCAGCGCGAGCTGCTGCTTCTCATCCGATGTCTGTACTGGGAACACGTCTCCCACCGGGACCCCCTGCTCAGGCTCACAGGGGGTTTTCTAGGAAATGCTCACAAGAGCCGGAGGAACCAGCCCGCGGCACCGTTCAGCTCGGTGGACGGTGGAGCGGTGGCAGCCGCAGGGTGGTCTCCATAAGGCTGCTGTGCATTTCCAAGTGGGATCCTGCCGTGGTTTCCCAGTTGCATCCCCAGGATAAGCAAATGCCTGACCCGAGTGCCTTTGTCCAGCCTTTCTCGGGGACAGCACCAGTAAAGTGGCTGGCAGGAACAGATTGCAGGTGCCAAAGAGTCGACAGCGCTTACTAATCCCTTATGAAATTTTCCAGGACCTGAGTCAGAGCTAGGGAAAGGGAAAGTGCTATGGCACTTGGTCCTTGGAGCGGGGCTCGGAGAACGGGGACATGATGGTGGTGGGACTGACCTCAGCGTGAGCTGACTTGTGGGCTGCAGCAGCCCTAGTGCGAAGCGGAGAGCTGCTGGCTCTGCTCCTCCTTCCCGATTCCCGCCTGCTTGAGGAAGAGACAATACGATGGATCGGAGCAAAAGGGCACAGGAAGGATCACAAAGACTCAGCCCAACAGCCCTGTGCTCCAGCCAACCTCTCTCTAACAGAGATTGCAGAAGATAGGAGCTCCGGCTAAAAGGCACTTACGCAATAGGTTGCTACGAGAGGAAGTTTCTCTTTAACCCCAGGCAGTTAGAGGTTGATTTATGTCCTACAGCTTTAGATTTTATAAGTTGCAGGCGTGTTGCGTAAGAAGATAATTCGACCCTATATTTCTTATAAACTTTTTCTGTTGGGGAACATCTACTCTTTTATCTGCCTCTCACATGCCTGATACCTTGAGGATGTCCAGAGAAGGAAAATTACATGGCTCGAGTTATCTTACTCCTGAGAGTGAATCCCCGAGTTCTCTCAGAGGCAGAACGTGGGTCTTCCTGAGCTTTGCGCAGGGGTCTGCCAACCGTTCCTTGCTAGTGGTATCCCCCTCAAAATAATTCTCCTGCTCCCTTCATGTACCCAGTTATAGGCTGAGAGAGTTGGGGTTGTTCCTCCTGGAGAAGAGAAGGCTCCGGGGAGACCTTCCAGCCCCTTCAAGTATCTGAAAGGGGCTACAAGAAAACTGGGGAGGGACTTTTTACAAGGGCATGTAGTGGTAGGATGAGGGGTGATGGCTTCAAACTGGAAAAGGGGAGATTTAGATGGGATATTGGGAAGAAATTCCTGGCTGTGAGGGTGGGGAGCCCCTGGCCGGGGTTGCCCAGAGCAGCTGTGGCTGCCCCATCCCTGGAGGTTCAAGGCCAGGTTGGACGGGGCTTGGAGCAACCTAGTGTGGTGGGAGGTGGCCCTGCCCAGGGCAGGGGGTGTTCTTTAAGGTCCCTTCCAACCTGAACAATTCTACGATCCGATGATTCTATGATAGTTGGTGGCTTTTGATCTTCAGCAATAAATACAGCAGTGGGGAACACTCTGGGAGTGGAGATGTAGGGAGTGGACTGCTGTGGACAATTTTGCACCATGTTGCTTGGTTCATGGTGGACTGACTCACTGGACTTAATGGTCCTGGGGACCACTTCCAGTCCCATGGTCCTTCCTGGGTAAGGGCTGTCACTTAGTGGGAGTCAATTCCATTTCATGGCAGGGGAGACAGACCGGTCTTATGCCTCATGGAAACTTCGCTCGGGCTCTCTCCTGATTTGCTATTTGCATTTAACCTAAAATAAAAGTTATTTAGACTGAAAGTGCACATTAGCGATTTGTGAACAGAAGGCCAATTACAGGGAGGAAACTAATTTCCACCAGCGTGGTGGGAGAAAGACACTGCTCCATTGTCTGAGCCGCGGTGTCCTTCCCAGCAGAAGAACCGGTCCAGGTTCGCTGCCTCCAGCTATTTCGAATGACGATAGTTTGTGAACTCACCCTCTTGTTCTTGGCCTCCTTCTTGGAGCCCCGCCACGGGCTGTCTCGCTGCTGCGGCAGCAGCAATACCTCCAGGCCTTCTCCTCAACAGCCGCCCCTAGGAAAAAGGTTTATTTGCTCAGCAGAGGACCAGGCTCCTCCATCTGCTCCCGACCAGCACAAAAGCAGAGCCGCATCCCAGCGGGGATGACTGCGGAAACAGCCAGCTCACAGTAAATATTACACTGGAGGGACGGGACAGGCTGCCAAGCGCGGCCAGGATGATTTGGTGCTCTGAGAAGCCGAGCGGAGAACTGGGGCAATTCCTGCTTTTGTTACAGACTCCCCCGGTGCCCTTGAGCAAGCCCGCACCCGCCTGGGCATCGGCTCACCCTGCTTGCAGGACCTGGGGCGGGGGGGACGACAGCACCTCCTTTCTCTTTTCATCTGCCTTGTTAATTGGGACTGGCCCTTCGTTCGCGTGGGTGTCTGCAGCCATTTGGAAATTTGAGCTTTAGGTTGTAAATTCTCAAAGGGAGGGATTTTCTTCCCTTCCTGGGTGAGTGTGGGTGGCTTGGAGGCTGCTCCAATTTTAGTCTCCCCGCACCACCCAGATATAAAACTGGGCATCTTGCTGCATCTGCTCCTGGAATATCCATTGTCCGGGAATCCCCGAGTGACCAATTATGCCAGCGGGAGCATTCATGGAAATGGGCCGTTTTCTGCGAGGGCTCAAAGTGTTTGCAAAAGGTTGGTAGAGTCCCAAGAGCTTCTGGCAGCTTCATTTTGTTTTGAAACCGGTTGGCCCCCAGCTGGGTGTGAGAGTAAAATGAAAGGATGCGAGATAAACCCACTTGTGCGAGAGAGTGAGCCGCTGCCCCAGGCAGCGCAGCATCAGCGGTCGTCATTCTGAAACCGAGCATGGAAACTGCACCGAGAAGAAAGCTAGAGAGCAGGGCTCGGGCTCCTCGCCACACACGGTGCAGACCACACTAAAGAGCTGCTGTGCCTGGGGACTGTCACATGCGCTGGGGCAAAAGAGAGACGGAAACCTAAAGGGCAGCAGGCAGCTCCGACTGGGCAGATGAGCG
This sequence comes from Chionis minor, assembly GCA_013398295.1. Taxonomy (NCBI): domain Eukaryota; kingdom Metazoa; phylum Chordata; class Aves; order Charadriiformes; family Chionidae; genus Chionis; species Chionis minor. The sequence goes on from VZSF01001235.1 coordinate 66,443, forward strand.
CTGACAACAAAGGTACTCTTGTCCTCTCTGGGCTACTCTCGTCCGAGCCATCTTTCGTGTTCAAACATGTCTTTGGGCTTTCTTTGTCCTCTGCTCTTTGCTGAACATCTCCGTTGTGTTGCCGCCGTCGCCCGCACGGGTGGTTTTAGGCATCCCCTGGCCTGGGCTGGTGGGGAGGATGAGAAGATGTGGAGGTGGAGGGGAGGGAATGGCGAGGTGCGGAGAAGAGGAGGCTCCGACCGGTTGCTCAAAGACGCGTTTGCATCTCGTTCACTGCCGAGCGAGCTGCCAGCCTGCTCGAGAGCCTGGGTGCTGTTTATCAGGAAATACGGTCGGTGTGTGCTGTGTCTGTAGCTCCGGCGCCTGGTGACCCACACCATAGAGCACGCGGGGAGTGAGGGACGGTTAGTCCGGTTGACCCATTTTTGTGTGGTGCGTTCGCTGTTACTCCTGACTGCTCTTGCTCGGGCAGCCCCAGCTCAGCATCTCCATCCCGTCAACTGGTGCAGCCTTTTGTGTTTTAAGCAGCCGAGAGACGCTCTGGTAGACGGGCCGTAGCAAAGGGCTTAACACAGAGGATCTCCTGGTGGACACCAGCCAGGAAGGCAGTGGCCGACAGGGCAGGTAGTCCTTGCTCGTGTTCAGCCCTGGTTGCTCGCCACAGAGCATGTGAGGATCTCCTGCCAGGCGGGGCTCTTTCAGGTGACAAAGGCGTTGCCTTGGGTGTAGGGTGGTAGAAAGCAGCACGGGCTCTGGCGGGACACCCGAGCTCCCCAATTTCCAGGCCAGATGCTCAGCCACAGGTTTTCACCTTCAAAGCATGAAGTTCTCATTGCTGCTCCTCAAGACCCTCCTGGGTGCGCTGCACTGTGGACTCCGTGCTGCCGCGTGACCCACAGCGTGGATGGCTTTACTGGGCAGGAGCTCACCTGACACTGGAGCTCTGCGGTGCGAAACCGTGATGATATACAATAGCTGCAGCATTTGCTTACGTTACATGAACCACTTATTCTCTGCACCCCAGTATTTGCCTTGCAGAGCCCTGGCCTGGAGCAAATGACTGGAGCCAGGACATGGGGAGGGAGCGTCTCTCCACTTTCTTCATCCCAGGCCAGGTATTACAGCTCCTCCCTCTTCTCTTGCCACCCCGTGGCACCTCCTTGCTCTCCTTCTGTGAACAGCTTGGAAAATTGCATCGAGATAGAAATGTGCAGGTCACGACACCACGGTTAGGAGGAGGGAAGCTGTGATGGAAGAACTTGTTCAGTTTTGTCCTACCTCAAAAGTGCTGAAACTGGTGTAACGCTCCCACACCCCAGCCTGGGAATTTCCACCTAAAACCAACTGGTTTTGTTTCTCTGGGCTGTAGAGAAAGCTGAGCACATGCTCGGGCTGCCCTAGTTGTTTCAGAAAACAGGATGAAAATTGGAAAAGCTGGTACCTTTGAAGTGTCAGGACCCTTAATGCTAAATCTCATAATCTATAGGCATCTGACACGGCCTTTGGACGGTTGACCTTGGCAGCACAACTGTGTTTCAAGCACCTTGTCTCTTGGCTTTGAGGGTGAGAAAGAAAGGAGAGGGCAAGGACAGAGCACTAGGGAAAACCGAGCCCTACACACGATGGGACGTTGTTGAGAAGCGGGAAGAAAGTGGATGAACTTCATAGACCCCGTGCAGCAGGAAGGCTTTCAACCCCAGGGCTCCTACAATGACTTCCAGGCTAAGAAAGCACCTTCAGGCCTGTTGTCTACAGTTGGAGACAGCACCGCCTGGTCATGGTCAACAATTAGTGCAAATTAGAGTCAATTAGAGCCCATTAGCAAGGAGTAGGAGAGAGATGCAGCAGACCCTCTCCTCTTTCACCCACTCTTTCCTCTGTCGCTTTCCTCTTGTATTAAAGCTTCATCAGTTATGAACTCTGGTTTGGGGTTGTCTTTGTTCCCCGCCTACGGCAGCGAGGCCAAATGCTTCTTTGGAGGAGCGAGGGAAGGAACCGAGTGACAAAAGCAGCTAGAGATGCTTGCAAGGCAAGTGCCAAAGTGCTGCAAGCCCCTGAGGGTGCTCCAGGGTCAATGAAGACTTCAAGGAAAGGGACAAAGTGAGCAAAAGATAAATGCTTAAAAATCCTTCTGTATTAGCAGTCGTAAGCTTTTTTTTCACAGGTTGTGCTTGAGTCACCAGATGCTGGCACAGCTCCTTGGATGAGAGTGCAGTCCTAGAAGGACTGGAGCTTTTGAAAGATACTGTTTTCAGGTAAGAACTCAAACCCAGAGGCTCTTGTGCGGCATCTCTAATGGTTTTGGTTGTGCTGAGTTCGATGGGTGATTCTGGAGGGCTTGTGAACTCTGCAGTTCATGGCCAGACTGTAATGGGGACCAGAGATGGGACCTTGTAGAAGAAGACCCCTCTGGGGGTGTGTGTCTTGAGTCAAGTGGTAAAACTCCAAGTGGGGACAAGAGAGAACCAGCCGGGTCTCGGGCTTCGGTGGGGAATTGAAGTGATGCCACTGGGTGAGCAGACCGCTCTCCCAGTAAGTAAGGAACAGCCCGAGATGAGAAAAATGAGGAAAAAGGGAAAACTCCGTGGGTGGGACTGCAAAAATACAAATGGGGAGTTGATAAGAGGGGATGGGGAAGGCTTCGTGCAAGAGGAGAGAGCGCAGGCACCCATGGCAGAGCTGCTTCCCTCGCAGGGAGAAAAACTGCAAATGCCTTCAAGTAATGGCTGAAAAATACCTAAAATAAGTGGAGTTTACATATTTTGCCTGTTGTTGAAGGCGCAGTGGCTGGGCTGTTGTACTTAATGTTATTAAAACCACTTACAGAATTAAAGTGAGGAAGCTCAGTGGTTAAAGCTTACACCACACAGATGGGGTCATTCTTACCATGGGTGTCTGTGAGCTCTGTATGAAAAACCTGAAGATCACTGGGATAAAAAGGGTAAAAGGCCTCTTTTACTGTTTCTTGATGGACTGACATCTCGTATGTCTGAGAAAGCCCTTTTAGGGCTGAGCACGGGCTTGGAGCCTTGAGCTGAAGTTGGGCAAAGAGAACCTGAAAAGATGGGGACTTGACAAATAAAAGCTCCTTTGGGTGCAATGTCAGAACTTTATGCCCAGTCTGCGCTCACCTGGGCTTTCTCTGTGTTTCCTGGGAAACAGGGATACGGCGGGTTTGGATAAATTGTTCTTGGTGTTTAGAAAAAGCCTCGCTGGCGAACCTTGCCCTGCAATCGCAGACAGAGCCAAACCCTGTAGCAATGGCAGAGAATGAGCCACATCTCATTATTAGGAGGTTGGAGGTGGGGGGAGCCCTCTTTTTTCTTTTTTTTTTTTTTTTAACCAAAACAGGATGATTTCCAACCAATTACTTTGAATCTGAAGGATGAGTAATCGCGCAGTCATGGGGATGGTGAGGTTACAATTGTTAAAAGGAAGCCTTAAAAATTGTTGAGTGTCACGTTCAAAGCTCGCACCAGGGCAGCACCCATGTAACGGGGACCACAATGTGCTGAAACGTTGCTCAATGAAACCTCAAACTAGACTGCTTATTGTATAAGCTTTGGTTTTCAAAAATAGCTCTAGTGGAAATGTTCATGTCCAGCACGGGTGATTGCAGCAGAGAAGGTTGGGAGAGAAAAATCCGAGGGCGGTGTTGGAAACGGGAGCGTGCATGGGCAGGATTTTCTGCTCCTTGCTTCCGGGATGGCTCTGTAGGAGAGGAAAAGAGACCTTCAGCTCTTGGCGAGAGGCGGCGGGGAGGAAACGGACCTTGAGTCAAAGCTGAAGAGGCTCCGCAGGGCACGGGGAGCGGCGGTGGGAAGGGTGAGGAGGCAGCACGGGGCTGCAGCCCAGCAGCCGCTCCCGGGGCAAGTAACTCTGAGCTGGGCTGAGACCTCCTGATGTGTTTCGTCCCATAGGGAAAGTAGCCCTTGAAGAGGCTAGTGTGAACGATGAGGAACTTTTTGGGAGGCTCTAGCTGATATCTGTCCCAAGAAAAATTCATATGCATCTGGCTGCAATGCTTCTCCCAGAGCCTCCTTCCTTCAACTTGTATTTACCTCCCTTGTAAGATAAAACCCACCGGAGTTGTTAGCTCCACTTCAAAGATGCCGTCAACTGCAACCCAAGGCCATGGCTTAGCCAGCAAAGAGTTAAAATCTCTCCCAGAAACTCTCTGGGAGGAAGGGAGCTGGCCAGAGGCAGGCTTGGGTCCCTGCCAGCCACTGCAGAGCAGCCTGGGCAGTCTCCTGGCCACCCTCCCTGCCAGCCCTTGGCCAGGGGACATGCACGTCTTGGGTTGTCCCCTCTCTCTCTTGGGATTTCTGCGCTCTGTGTGAGCAGTGCTGGGTTGCTCATCTAGACATCCTGGCTTGCTCCCTTTGGCTCTTCCAGCATCTGCCTCCATCCTACCCCATCTCAGGGGCTTTTCACCAGAGCACTTTGTGTAGCTGCACCCAAAAATCCCCCCCGCTCCTGCCTTGGCTGGCCCATGTCCCGGCTCCGGGAGGAAACACAAGCCACAAGGCATGTCCCCACACTCAGAGGTTTTGCCTTTGCACTGTCTACCACTGCTGGAAGCTGCTTTGGGCCGCGTCATGGTGGAGAAGGGCTCCTTTGGGCTGGCAGTGACATGGGCTTGTCCTGGAAGAAGGGGGAGCTGAGCCAAGGAGACATCCTGGAGCGGGCTGTGAGCTCGCTGGTGAGTCCCCAGCAGACCTGGACCATCTGCTGTGGCATCAAGAGGGCCGGGAGGCTGTGGAAAGGCTGTGGAAAAGCTGCCAAGCATGAAATGGAAATGTGACCTCAGCCTGAGAGCAAAGCTTGGAGGTCTGGTTGCTTCTGCAGCAGGGCTGCCACCTCAGTCCCACTCGTGGTGGCCCTGGGAAGCTCGTGATGCCAGGAGACTCACTGGCAGAGCTGGGTCGGCCAGTGTGAGCTCTTCTTCTCAACAGTCTCCTTCACAAGGGACACCTGGATGCAGAAGCCACCAGGGCTAGCATGGCTGTAGGTAGGATGTGGTTGCTCAGCAGCCTTTGGGTACGTCCTTTCCCGGGGGTTTTAGACATCTCCATCCTCACAACTCTAATATTTGCCTCTCTGGTCTCTTTCGCTCTCTGAATGTGCTCGTTCTGCAGTTGTCAGAGGCCAGTTTGGGCTCCTCTGTGGCTTTCAGTGGTGCTGAGGTACTGACAAAAGTGTTGCTGTCAGACCTTGTGGGACTGGGGAGGGAAGAGGAGGAGAGCTGATGCCCAAACTGACTTCAGAAGGTGGACTGATTGAGTGGAAGCGACCCCTGGAGTAGCCAGGCTGTCAGGAGCTGGTGGGTTTATTTGCTTCACTGTATTATTCTTGGATCACGCACTTCTCCTCGTGTTCTCTGCCATGGACCCTGAGCTCTGGATGTTTCCAAGCAAGCTGTGAGGGCACCTGTACGTGTGTCTGTGTCCACTTGGTGGCACTGTGTCTGCCTTGGGTCCTGCAGGTGAGGTGCTGGACCTGCTTTTTGAAGATGCTTTTGGGTCCTCGGATTAGGTCATGCTACAGGGTGTCCATGGGAGCGAGGATGCGCCGGGTACCGGTGCTGCGTGGCTGCAGCCAGGCTCCTCACCGGGGTCCGTGGCAGGAGGAGCGATGAGCATGAACTGAAATAAGAGCGGTTCTGGCTGGATACCAGGAACAACTTCTTCCCTATGAGGCCAGTGGAGCGTTGGAATAGGTTGTGCAGGCTCCATCTTTGAGCCTTTCAAGACCAAAGCCCCGAGCCACCCGCTCTGAGCTCAGGGCTGTCCATGTTTCAAGCAGGAGGTTGAACCAGGAACCTCCAGAAGTCCCTTCCAATTTGAATTATCCTGTGATCCTGTGACAGCTCTTCTGGCCATAGTCGGAACTTTGCTCCTTATGCTCTTGCGTCTCAATCCATCTGCTGACAGCAGCTGGCATGTCCTCCTCCCACCCACCTCCTTGACCATCAGGGTGTCCGGTTCCTGGCTTTCCCAGCCCGTCTCTCTCCGCAAGCTCCCAGCATGATACAATCTGTTCCGTCCCTGGCAATCAATCCGTACCAGGACCCCCAGATCCTTTTCTGCCAGGCAGCTTTCCAGCCACTCTGCTACAGGCTTCGGGAGGAGCGGCTGGGAAGCTGCCTGGTAGAAAAGGATCTGGGTATCCTGGTCGACAGTTGGCTGAACATGAGCCAGCGTGTGCCCAGGTGGCCAAGAAGGCCAGTATCAGGAATAGTGTGGCCAGCAGGAGCAGGGCAGTGATTGTGCTCCTGTACCCAGCACTGGTGAGGCCGCAGCTCGAGTGCTGTGTCCAGTTTTGGGTGTCACAGTGTAGGAGGGACATTGAGGTGCTGGAGCGTGTCCAGAGAAGGGCAACGGAGCTGGGGAGGGGTCTGGAGAACAAGTCTCCTGAGGAGCGGCTGAGGGAGTTGGGAGTGTTCAGCCTGGAGAAGAGAAGGTTGAGGGGAGACCTTCTCACTCTCTATGACTCCCTGAAAGGAGGTTCTAGCCAGGTGGGGTCAAGCTCTTCTCCCAGGGAACAAGCGACAGGACAAGAGGAAATGGCCTCAAGTTGTGCCAGGGGAGGTTTAGGTTGGATATTGGGAAAAACTTCTTTATGGAAAGGGTTATCAGGCATTGGAGCAGGCTGCCCAGGGAGGTGGTGGAATCGCCATCCCTGGAGGTATTTAAAAGCCGGGCAGACGTGGTGCTGAGGGACATGGGTTAAGGGTGGGTTTGGCAGTGTAGGTTTATGGTTGGACTCAATGATCTTGAAGGTCTCTTCCAACCCAAGTGATTCTGTGATTCTATGATTCTAAACTGGACAGTGGGACTTTCCTGAAGGCCTGAATTCATCTCACCCGCCTTTAGATGCCTTCACCTGAGCATGGCTTTGGAGTCGACAGAGGGGAACAGCTTTTCTAGGCCATGAGTCACCCGGGCTGTTTTGGAGATGAACCGTACCTGCTCTGCCCAGGGGTTTCACGTGTGGTTTGTCACGTGTGTGACTGACGCGGTGCCCGTGGAAAGTTGCCCTCCTGGGTCAGTTTGGTTGTGTTTCCTATCAGCCCTCCAAGCCGCTCGCTTCAGATCAATATTTCCTTGTTTTCTGACTGGCCTGATGAGAAAATCGCGAGGTTAAGAAACTGCTGTTTCTCTTTCAGCCCTTGCTGCCAAGTTTAAGTAAACTCGGGTGGTTCCTGTGCCCAGGCTGGTTCGGAGAAGCTTTAAGATGGGGAGCAACTGGGGTTTTTTTGTGGGGTTGTGGTTTGTTTTTTTTTTTTTGGTGCCTTGATAGTCAAAGATCTGCCTTATTTATCCAAAAGGTTTGGAAAGGAAAAGCCACCTGTGAAGCCTCATGAGCCACCCAAACCCCCTCTCTGCTAGGGAACCCTCAGGGTTTTGGGGTGGGAGGGGAGGTGGGAAGGGCAGGACCTGCAGCGGTGGCATCCCAAACCCTTCCCAGCTGGCTTTAACCCCGGAGCAAGCCCACGCTTTAACCTGTGGAGCGCAGGATGCTCGGGTGGTCCCCAAACCCACCCTGAGGGTAGAAGAGCCGGTTTTTTGCTGCAGGTGCGGGACGGGCCGGCAGCGGGGACACGGGGTGGACTCTGGAGCGGTGGCCAAGGAGGTTGTGCCATAATGGCCTCAAGTTGCACCAGGGGAGGTTTAAGTTGGATATTGGGAAAAACTTCTTTATGGAAAGGGGTCTCAGGCATTGGAACAGGCTGCCCAGGGAGGTGGTGGAATCGCCGTCCCTGGAGGTATTTAAAAGCCGGGCAGACGTGGTGCTGAGGGACATGGGTTAGGGGTGGATTTGGCAGTGTAGGTTTATGGCTGGACTCGATGATCTTGAAGGTCTCCTCCAACCCAAGTGATTCTGTGATTCTATAATGGGGGGGTTACAGCCCCTGATGCCAACGTGCCGAGCGTGCCAGAGGCTTTTGTTCATTCTCCTGGTGTTTAGGAAAACACAGTTTTGCCAGCTATTATTTCTTTATCTGGATACAAACCCTCTGGGCATTTTAAAGGGAAATAAACACTTTTCCAGTCACTCAGGTGGTGATGTTCGCAAACTGCCGCAGGCTTACATGGCCCCTTTCTGTGGAACTGTTTGGCCTGAGCTTCTCTGGAAAAGGCAAGGAAGAGCAGGTAGCGGCCGGCGGAGGCATGTGATGGGCTTTGCGATTGCCACGCCAGTGTTGCTTTTAAGGGTGTGAAAAAAGGCAGAAATTTATAGAAACTCCGGTGGAAGTTGGGCTGTGCCTTGCTTTGCAGGGAATGTGCAGTGAGGAACCCACCGGCTTGTCTCCGTGCTGGCAAATCCCATGGGAGAGGCTTGAAATGGGAGGTGGGGGTTTGGCACCGGGCTCTAAGGGTGACGACGAAGCCACTGAGTTATTGCATTCGCCACCTGAGTCGGGAGAGGGCGTGCGGCGCGGGGCTGTGGGCAGGGGCTGCTGCAGAAACATTTAGTCAACTCAAAGGCGGTTTCGAAAGCTCAATTCGGAGCCGCTCCAGCTCCTTCCCCAGCCCATTGTTGTGGTTTTACAATCACATTTTCCTGTTTTTTTTAAAACAAATGTTTTTCTCTCCCCTGGGGCTGTACGAAAGCCCTGCGAGAGCAGCAGGGGAAGGTGGCCGCGCTGAGCCCCCGGGGGGCTGTAGACCTGGAGCGAATCCATCCCCGCCGCTGGCATCGCCCCTTCCCTTTCATCGCCGCTCGCTTTGCGCAATGTGCGGCGGCGCCAACAGCAGTGGGAGGGTGAAACGGGGAGGCAGAAGCATGATTATTTTTAATTTTTTAAAATTTTTTTTTAAATCTGAAGTGGACGGTTCCTCTTTACCGCGCTGTGGTTTCACGCCTAGCAGCGGGACAGTGGAGGTATTTTGGTAGGTCTTATTCAAGGAGTGCCTATTTAAAACAGACTTCTGGGCTGCCAAGCAAATGTCATTGTTCAGTTAAAAGCACGGGCGGAGGACAGGGCTTGTGGGGAAATGGGTTGGCTGGTGGTGGCCCCTTGAGGGTTTCTGCCCCTTTGTCTGGCTGATGGGTGCTGTGAGGTCCCTGAGGGCCCTCGGAGCCCAAATCCCAGCTGAATCCGTAGGTAGGGTGGACCCGCCGTGGCGTACGCAGAGGTGGTCCAAGACAAGGGCCTGTGGAGGAGAAAAACTATTTTGTTGTTGTTGGAAGGGACCTTAAAGCCCATCCAGTGCCACCCCCTGCACTGGGCACGGACACTCCCACCGGAGCAGGTCACTCCAAGCCCTGTCCAACCTGGCCTTGAACCTCCAGGGATGGGGCGGCCACAGCTTCTCTGGGACACCCCGGCCAGAGTCTCAGCACCCTCACAGTACAGAATTTCTCCCTGATATCAAACCTATTTCTCTGCCCTTTTTCAGTGTAAAACTGTTCCCCCTCATCCTATGGCTCCACTCCCTGATAAAGGGTCCCTCAACTTATTACACCGGTTCCTGCATGCAGCGTGTCTGCACGCTCCCAGTGTGTTGCGTGTAAATACGAATAGTTTTATGTTTCCTGAATGGAAGACAAGAAGTTTAAACGCTGAGCAGTAGCTCCATGAGGCTGCTCCATGAGGCTGCTCCAGCCGTGCCCAGTGTCTCCGAGCAGGATGCAACAGGGACTAAAATTGCACTGGGGGTGGGCTAACGCTTGCCCAGCGCGCCCAGGACCTGATCAGCCCTTGCTCTGGCCCCGCGTCCTTCCACTGGGGAGCTGAGAGCTGGAGGTACGAAACACAAACCAGGGTGCCCAACAGGCCCCCCCCGAAGACTCCCATCCATCGCTGTCCCGATCTGTCGCCTACCACCCAAAGCGCCGCTCGGCACCTCCTGGCCAGCCCAGCCGCCCGTTGCCCAACGCAGGGTGTGAGTTGCCGCTCTCGTATCGGGAAATAAAAAAAAAAAAAAAGGCATCAAGCACTCTCGTGTCCAAGCCAGCAGCTTGCTGGGTCAGCCGGTCCCGCTGCTGCCGGCGGGCTCCTCAGCATCCCAAAATTGACCGGTGGCAGAGGAATTACCCCGCTGGGGTAGGCAATGTCCCTGCCCCGCTTCGTAGGTGGAAGATAAGGGTGTGCTTGGAGCAGATGCTGCTCCTGGAGCATTAGCAGATCTGCAGCTACTGAGTGAGGACAAACAGTGATTTTCCAGCATCTTAAGGTGAAGTTGAGCATCCTCCTGCCAGACTGAGAGTCCCTGCTGCAGCCCAGGGAAGGCAAAATATATCCAAAACAAGCACAATGCTGTTTCCCTCTGGAAAGCAGGAGAAACCGTCATTTTTTTATTTTTTTTTTTCCTATTTTGTGAGGCCCACAGCTGACCTGGAGAGTCCAGACCATGCGCCAGCCCTCATGAGAGCAGAGCTTTGTGGTTGCAGGACAGGCAGGTTGAAGGAGCTATGGTTTTTGGGGATGGAAAGCGTGTGGATGGAGCGAGGAGGACTCGGAGCAGCACAAAACGAGGACGCTTGGCTGTCCCTGAGGCTGTGGGTCCTGCTGACAGCAGCTCTGTGTGCTCCTCTTGTTCTCCTGCGTCCTTTGTTTTGCTTAGGTAATTAGAGATCCATGGGGATGCGATCAGTCCCAGGTGGGAGTGCTGTGTCCCTATTTTTACAAGGTTCTTCCCCACAATCAGAGGGATCCCCATGCTTGTACGCAGCTCTCCCAATACCAGCAGCAGCCGGGGTTTCTCCCGGTCACTGCTGTACACCACCATGGGCGTACGGGGGATCTCGGCGTTCCCAGTGCTCCAGTTAGGACAGCCCCGTGCCAGGAGAAAGCTGGCTGCAGCCCAGCTTCCCAGCACGGCTCCATAAAGCGGGGCGGGGCGGGCCGGGGAGCTGAGCGCACGTCACAGGATGCTCTCCTCCTCCTCCGGGGAGCGTTGCTCTCGTCTGATCGAAACCGCAGTCACTCCTCACCTGCCGCAGCCACCACCTACGTGGCCTTTTGCTCTTCCCGACGTTCCCGCTTGCGGCAGGCAGCGACGCAGCAGGCGTGGGAAGGGGACCGGGATGGTCCTGAGCTCGGGCAGGCAGGAGGTGGCAGCTGGGGGTCCCCGAGATGTCCCTGAATGGGGGACGGAGGCCAGGAGAGCTGCCGGTGCCCCCACGCGCGGGTCTCCTGGGGCGCATGCCTGTCCTCATGGCTCCTGCCGTTTTGGGGGGCCAGGAGGGCACCCCCAGCTTGCAGGCTGTCCCCCGCCCTGGGGACATCCCCAGCCTTATCCTCGTGTTTTCCAGCTCTCTCTGACTTGCTGTGTGGCTCTGGTGTGATGGGGGGAACTGGCAAAGCACTTCCAGCTGCTCAGCAAAGGCTTCGGTGCGGAACTGCCACTGTTGCCCACTGTCTTCCCCCGTCCTGGGCAGACCAAGACCTTCTGCACCAGGACAGGCTGGGGGTGACCTGCTGGGAAGCAGCGCTGTGGAAAGGGAGCTGGGAGTCCTGGTGGCCAACAGGATGCCCACGAGCCAGCAACGTGCCCTGGTGGCCAAGAAGGCCAATGGCATCCTGGGGGGCAGCAAGAGGAGTGTGGGCAGCAGGTGGAGGGGGGTCATCCTCCCCCTTTCCTGTGTCCTGGGGAGGGGCAACTGGAGTCCTGTGTCCAGTGCTGGGCTCCCCAGTTCAAGAAGGACAGGGAACTGCTGGAGAGGGGACAGCAAAGGGCTATGGAGATGCTCAGGGCACTGGAGAATCTCTCTGGTGAGGAAAGGCTGAGAGACCTGGGGCTGTTCCACCTGCAGAAGAGCAGGCTGAGAGGGGTCTCATCCGTGCTCAGCAATAGCTACAGGGCGGGTGGCAAGAGGACGGGGCCAGACTCTTTCCAGTGGTGCCCAGCGACGGGACAAGGGGCAACGGGCACAAACCGGGACATGGGAAATTCCATCTGAACACGAGGAGGAACTTCTTCCCTTTGAGGGTGGCAGAGCCCTGGCAGAGGCTGCCCAGAGAGGTGGTGGAGTCTCCGACTCTGGAGACATTCCCAACCCGCCTGGACGCCATCCTGTGCCGCCTGCTCTGGGTGCCCCTGCTCTGGCAGGGGGGTTGGACAGGATGAGCTCCGAAAGTCCCTTCCAACCCCGACCATTCTGTGATTCTGGGATTCTTCTGGCTGTCCTCCACCCCGAGCGTCGGGGCCGGGCTGCGGGAAGCCTCCCCACTTGCCGTGCGCTGGCTGCTGCGGAGCTCGGACGAGCCCGGGCAGCCTTGAGCGTCTTTGTCTCCTTTGCCGGCAGCCTGAGGGTTGCACAACGCGTGGGGGTGAAGCGCATTCATCTCTACCGATCAAAATAGCACGTTTCTTTCACAACCGGCAGCGGGTTCCGCACATGTCCCCCCGCCCGGCCGCAGCAGAGCCCCAGCCTTGCTGGCAATGGTCTGTTAGGGAGGAGAGACTTGAGAAAGGGAAGCGGTGCCTTGCTTTCCAGGCTAAAAATACTGGCTGCGCTTCCAAAATAATCTTGTTGCATGATCTCGATTGACCCCAGGCCGCCAGCTGGTTCAATTCCCCCATAACTTCAGTCTGAGCTTTGGTCATCTGGATGGAGGAAGGTCTCGGTGGGGTCTCTCTTCTGTCGGAGGTGGGTTTTGCTCTCCACGTGCAGGTAATTTCTGAACGGGGTTGGAACAGGAGAAGCCAGGCTGCCGCCGCTCCTTTTTCCCCGATGTGAACATGAAAAACTTCACAAATTTCAAAGCTGAACACAAAGACCAGGAAAAACGCTGGTTTTCCAGCCCACCCCAAATCTGGCCTTTTATTTGAGCTGTAAGAGAAAAACACCATCTTCTTCCAGGATGCTCCGGGATAGATTCCCATGGGTTATACCAGAATGGGGAGGAATCTGCAGGACTCCAGTGGCTGGTTGTGCTCAGGAGGACCCAGCTTTTCCTTTCCCATGTGAGCCTTTTTTGAAGGGTGAATTTAGGGGAATTTAGAGCACTCAACAGGGGACAGGGTTAGATGAGGAGGGTGAAACCCTTATTCCTGCTGCTGCCCAACACAAACCATAGAGAATGGTCCCCACCAATCGCACATTTGGCTGGCTCCACTGAGTAATATGCAAATTTATGTAGAGTGGCGCCTCCTGGGACTTACATTGTGAAGTTGTTGGCTGGTCTCAGGATGAGCTGTTTGGCATAAAAACGTTGTGGTGGCAGTTTTGGTGGTGTTGGGGCACTGGGAGCAGGTCAACCTCCCACCTCATGGGGCTGCCTGAGGTGAGGATGGGGTGGGCTTGCGGGACGGACCCCTAGCCGGGCGGGCGATGCTCAGGTGAGCCCCCGTGGCCCCAGGATGGCTGTGGGTCAAGGCAGCTCACCCACCCCACGTTGGTTGAGCATCTGAAGAGGCTTTGCTCCTCATTGTGTCCCTCTTGTCACTGCTTTACTCTGCGGTGTGGTCCTCCCGCGGTCCCAAAGCACAGCTCAGGCTGGCACGGGTGCGGACCCCCATCCTGGTGTGTCTTTGCCAGGCTGGGAAACAACCAGCAGCTCACAAAATTAAGGACATCGATGCTCCTTCCCCCCCCAGTCAGCTTCCTCCGCTGACACCAGCAAAGAGGTTTCCCTGTGATCTCCCCTGGCTTCCGTTTGGGATTCATTTGCAACTGTCTTAAATGACTAGCTCTTTGTTCTGGCGTTATTTCCAAACCAGAGAAGCACTAAGTGTAACCTCCCTAATGATGAGTTATTAAAAACCCTTTGTCCCCTCCTCCTGTCCTTGCTGCGGACTGAACCACCATCAGGTGCTGTTTGAGGGTCGTGCGTCTCCTCCGAGGAGCTGTTGCCAAGTGTTCCCAACATCCGACTGTGGATCAACGCAGTTTTGAGAGCTGGGAGTTGAAAGGGAAAGGGAGGCCAATCCAGAAGAAAACTGGCATAAACGAAAGGGAAAGAGAAAGCCCCAAAGGTGAGATTCACGGTGAGCAGCTGCAGTTCGAGCCTCCCAGTTTCAGAGGGCGCCGAAAATAACTGGTTGGTAACTGGAGCTTACAACCGTGTGCCAGGGTGTGTGCACGCACGCTTGATGCGGAACTTCCCATATTGTGTTCTGGTATCGTAAGAGCGAGCAAAATAGCTCAGCAAAAACACAGCCGCTGCCCACCGGCGTTTCGGTGTTTGTCTCGCTGCGTCTGCACCGATTGACCTGCGGGAGATGCAGGACAGCTGCAGCCGAGCGGCGGCTCCTCCCGCTCTCCTCGCTCCGGGATGAGGCAGGGTTTTGCTCTGCGCCTGGAGCGATTTCTTCTTGGGAAAAGAGAAGTGTAATTTGGTGGTCAGAGAATCCCCCGCGCTTTGGATTTCCTGGAAACGCAGCTGTCCTCTCGCCGAGGAGCTGCGGCCCAATAACCGCCGTCGCAGGCTGCTCACCCCGCGGTCAGTACGGAAACCTTGGGTGATATCGTCCTGCCTCTGATGGGGATTTGAAGCCCCGGAGCACCACGTCCTTCGCTCTGAATTTGGCTCGTTTGCTTTCTTTGCGCGGCACAGGGATGCTCCCGCTGTCCTGCCCTCAGCTCGTCCCCTCCTCACCCCGCTGTGTCCCAGCCCCATCACCCCCGGGAGGCTCCACGGGCGAGCGGGGAGGTGGGAGAGCCCCGAAAGCAGAGTGTGTCACTGGGAAGCCCAGGGAGAAAGGTGTGTCTTAAGCCTGTAATTTTCTGCAATTTAGGAGTTTTACTCAGGGCTATGCGGAAGCGCCTATCTCCAGTTAGGTTTGCAAAGCTCTCCTCGGGTTAGGGCCTTCTGCCAGGGCGTTTGCTGCCCCTCTTTTCAGCAGTTTGGTGCCTTGGACGTGCACCCAGGATGGAGAAGGGGGCTCAGGGACAAGTTTGGCTTCTAGTGACAAGGATTTGAACTGTATTTCCACCCGCTCTGGGTCTTTCTAGCCACTTGGCTGAGGGATTGCTGGAACAAGCTGCTCGCGATCCCTCCTGTTGAAGCAGGTCTGCTCTATATAATAACCTATTTATTGGGTGTGAGACAACGCGGCTCCCTCCTCCTGGAGATGAGGGCTCTCCCATGGGTGAGCAACCTGAGTTTTGGGTCTTGCTCAAACGGTTACCACGTTGGCAGTACCGCTGCTGAGACGGTCAGGGTCAAGGGCAAGGGGGCTACAAGGAGAGGCGAGGGGGAGCTGGTCAGTTTTAGGGTGGGGAAGAGGAGATGAAGGTGAGGTCTAACCACAGGCTATGGCAACCTGAGGGCAAGTACAAGATGGCAGAGGCAGACTCTTCCCGGTGGTGCCACAGGACACACCAAAAGGCAACTGGGACGGTTTGCGGTTGGCTGACACTGGGCTGGCCAAGCGGAGATGTTCCACAAAGAGGTGGAAGGTCGCCATCCTCGGAGACGACCAGCCGGAGCGAGGCAAAGCCATGATCACCCTGCTGTGGTGGTGGGGAGGGTGATGCTCTGAGGAGAACACTGGACTTGGAGCCTCCAGAAGCCCCTTCCCACTGGCATTCCAACCCCGGAGACATCTGCCTGTCCCAGGGCGGCTGCGGGACTGGTGGTTTAGAAAGAACACATCACCCAGTCCCAATGGGACATAGACACAGGAGGTACCGAAGCCTGACTGGAGTGTCAAAAACCTGGGATGCCACGTGCTGGATGCTTAAAAAACAACCTAAATATTCACGTGGATTTTACAGCACCTGAAAATACTGTTCTGAAAAGGAACGTTTAGCTCGACTTCAATTAAAGAGATGCTCTGCTCCTTAAATTTAAGGCAGACTGTGACAAGCGTAATATTCTGGATTAACAGTCTTTGATTTTCAAAGAGAAAACACTTAAGACTAACATAAATAGCAGTAGAAAAGCCTGACAACGCTCGTAGCTCCTTCCTGCTTGCGCATCCCTTATCTTTCTGGAGCCACCTTATTTTTACCAACCGGACGCATCAAATCCAAATGATGTGGCCACTTGAAAGGACTTGTCGTTGGTGACTGCGTCCCAAGGAAACGGGCAGGAAGCGGCACCGATCTGCCAAAGGCGGCCCCAGGTTTTGGGCTGCGTGTCCTCGGCGCTGCCATACCGCTCTCACCACAGACGTCGCTGGATGTCAGATTCTGTAAATAAATCGGCGGTGGAAGAGTCTTTTCCAAAATTTAATTAAGTGAGTAAGTCTGGGCTCGGGGTCCAGCGGCGTGAGATTTTAAATGTGCATTTCCTGGTTTTTCCTCTTTAAATGTGTCTGTGAATTATACACGACTGTCTCTAGCAGAGAGCAGGGTCCTGCCTGAGCCGGCAGGTTTGGGAAGCGAGATAAAAAGCTGCAGTAACGGCAGAGCTTCTTGCCGAAGAGCTCTTGCTGCAAGAGGCGAGTTTCTTAAGTTCCTGCACATAACCAACCCAGCCCTTACGTTGCCTGTATCTGGGATCGACAGGCTGGAGTGAAGCTTCTCTGTGGCTCACTGATCTCGGCGGGATCGGTTTGGTGGGACTGAAGACAGTGCGGTTGGCGAGGAGGGGCCGTCAAACCCCGCGGAGGTTGAATTCAGCTCAGTGACCTTTCTGTCACGTTAAAAACCCCAAGACGTTAAGATAGAACTGAAATGGTCGTCGTTTGAAGCAAACGTGTAAACCAAGGATGGCATCAAGTGTCCAAGCAGGCTCGGAGAGAGCGACCCTCCAAAGGCAGCAGCCCCGGCAGTTAAAGCTGCCACCCGTGGATGTGTTTAGGCATTTTGGCGGGGGGTTACGCGTCCCGCTGGGCCACCACCTGGTGTTCTCACAGCCATTCCTTGCGGCACAGATGATGCCTGCCCTGATTTCTCTTTGCCCTCTGTCAGCTTGCTGCCCCGCGCCGTGCTGCTCGCCCCGCACATGCGTGTGTGTATGTGTGTGCCGGGCAATGCAGGAGGGGCACCGGGATGGCTGCGGGTGCCGGGATGGCCATATGTACCAGGATGACCGTGGCTGCCAGGATGGCCACGGCTGCCTGGGTGACCGTGTGTGCTGGGATGGCCATGGCTGCCTGGATGGCTGTGGGTGCCGGGATGGCTGTGTGTGCCAGGATGGCCGTGGCTGCCTGGATGGATGACTGTGGGTGCTGGGATAGCCATGAGTGCTGGGATGGCTGTGGCTGCCTGGATGATTGTGGATGCTAGGATGGCCATGGGTGCTGGGATGGCCGTGGCTGCCTGGATGACTGTGGCTGTTGGGATGGCCATGGGTGCCGGGATAGCCATGAACGCTGGGATGAGCGTGACTGCTGGGATGCCTGTGGGTGCTGGGATCGCCGTGGCTGCCTGGATGGATGACTGTGGGTGCTGGGATAGCCATGAATGCTGGGATGAGCGTGACTGCTGGGATGCCTGTGGGTGCTGGGATCGCCGTGGCTGCCTGGATGGATGACTCTGGGTGCTGGGATAGCCATGAGTGCTGGAATGGCCGTGGGTGTTGGGATAGCCATGGGCACCAGGATGGCTGTGTGTGCTGGGATGGCCGTGGCTGCCTGGATGCCTGTGTGTGCCAGGATGGCCATGGGTGCCGGCATAGCCATGAATGCTGGGACGACCATAAGTGCTGGGATGGCTGTGGGTGCCGGCACGGACACGGCTGCCTGGATGACTCTGGGTGCTGGGATAGCCACGAGTGCTAGGATGGCTGTGGCTGCCTGGATGGCCATGGGCACCAGGATGGCTGTGTGTGCTGGGATGGCCGTGGCTGCCTGGATGCCTGTGTGTGCCAGGATGGCCATGGGTGCCGGCATAGCCATGAATGCTGGGACGACCATAAGTGCTGGGATGGCTGTGGGTGCCGGCACGGACACGGCTGCCTGGATGACTCTGGGTGCTGGGATAGCCACGAGTGCTAGGATGGCTGTGGCTGCCTGGATGGCCATGGGCACCAGGATGGCTGTGTGTGCCGGGATGGCCATGGCTGCTGGGATGCCTGTGGGTGCCGGGATAGCCACGGGTGCCGGGATGCCCGTGAGTGCTGGGATGCCTGTGGGATG
Source organism: Chionis minor (assembly GCA_013398295.1). Lineage (NCBI taxonomy): Eukaryota > Metazoa > Chordata > Aves > Charadriiformes > Chionidae > Chionis > Chionis minor. The sequence continues at coordinate 84,427 of VZSF01001235.1, forward strand.
CCCGGCTGGCCGTGGGAAGAGCCGCGGCCGGGCCCCACGGAGCATCCCACCGCCGTGCGATGGCTGCCAGTGGCCGGACGCGGTTCCAGGCCGGGGCCACGGGGCTCTGGGTGCACGGGAGGGGCTTTTCCAGCCCGGCCGTGAAACGGGGCCGGTGGGGGGGTGGGGTCCGGAGCCCCCGGCTGGCCCGAAGCAGGTGAATCCCGGTGCTGCCCGGCAGCTCGGCCCCGCTGCCCCGTTCCCCGCCGCTCCGGGCCGCGGGGGGTGACGCCGGCGGCGGGCGCGGTCCGGGCCCAGCCCCGGGGGTTGGGAGGGGGGGCGGTGGCGGCGCCGCCATTGG
>VZSF01001235.1:84994-118081 GCA_013398295.1 Chionis minor
CCATCCCTCAGGGCCCAGACCCCATCCCCACGCAGGAGCGGCCTCCCCCGGGCCAGACCCCCGTCCCCGGGGAGGGGTTAGAGGCCTCCCCTCCATCCAGGGGCCTCCCCCGGGCCAGGCCGGGCCCCGTTTCCCCCGCAGTGCCGGGGGGCGATGCCTCCCCCCGGAGCGGCCCTGGCTAAGCCTGGCTCTGCTGGCCCCCCTCCCCTGGCCTTGCACCCGCTGCTCCCCGAAGCCCCCCCGGCGCCCGCAGGCTCCGCTCAAGGGGCAGCATGAAGCCGGAGCCTCCTCCGTAGCGGGGCGCTCGCTGCGCTGGATCGGGGGGTCTGGCTCCCGGTGGGGTGCGCCCCGTGTCGATGGAGGGGTGCTGGCGGTGCTGTCGCCCCCGCTGCGGGTATGTCCAGCACGAGCTGGCGTGTGGCACGTCACGCTCCGGGCGAGGGAGCATCCCACGTCCCGGCACACGGGTGGCCCTGGCCGCAGATGGAGAGTCCAGGCTGGTGCTGGGGAAGCGGCAGGTGACAGTGGCTTCGAGCTGGTGCACCCCGGGAGGAGACGGTGTCCCCAGCCTGCGTGTGGCTGCGGGTCTAAGCCCGGAGAAGCTGCCGGAGCCAAGGGAGAGACTTCACGCTCATGAGTCCCCAAGTCCTCAGGTCCAACAAGGTCCCCAGACCCGTGGCTGCCTTCAGGAGTGTGTGTTTAGATACGGTAAACCCGAGCCTGTTGTTTGCTGGAGCGTTTTTTGTCCTAATCCTGTTGCCTTTCCCTTCCGAAGGCCAGCCGGCACTCAGGGAGCAAGGCTTTAAGGGCAAAGGAGCGGCGGCACTGACAGCTCTGCTGGGCTGCATCCTCCTTGGGTGTATTTATTGAAACAGCATCACTCTTTTCACGCTAAATACCTTGTTGAGAGAGGATACGAGCGGCTGTGCTGGGAGAAGAGCTGTTGGTACCCGGAGTAGCCCAGATCTGTCTGGAGACTGCGCGTACGAGCCAACGCAGCCCACAGATCTGTGAGTCGTCCAAGACTGGCCCTTTGCTGGCAATCCCCGGGCTCCCAAAAAGCAGATCTTCCCACACCTTTTTCCATGGTAAAGGTATTATCTGGGGTTTGGGCATGTTAGGAGGCTCTGCTGAGTAATGGGACGTCGGGAGCCTCCTGCAGAGGCGGTGTTGAGATGTGCGCCCGGGCTGGACTTGGCTCCGTGGCGGGTGTGCAGGAGAGATGAGGTGTCGCTTGTCACGGGAGAGGAAGGGAAGGAAACGGCCGGGGGATTTGGACTGTGCAGTAGTTTTTTGCCCAACGGGATGATCTGTAAGTGGTTTCTGCCCCATGTTTGTTCTAGCAGACGGTCGAAGCAGCACGCTCTGGGAGGATGGGGAGGGCAGGGGGGCCCCGCTCTCTGAGGGTCCGGATGTGATACCTCTGACCAGATGTTTGCGGAGCATTTCCAGCCTGGAAATCACAGCCTTTCTCAGGAGATCTCCAGCGCTTCCTGGTTTGCAGTGAGGATCAGAGGATTTCAGCACTTCCTACTCGTCTGCCTGATGTGAGCAGGAAGTGGGAGCATGAAAATGGCAGCAAAAGTGCTTGCAGCGAGGCTGGAAGCTCAGCAGGTGTAAGCATGTGGGATGGTAATGAGGTTAGACCTGTCCTGAACAGGGTCCTAAACCTTTTGGATGTGTCATTTGGGAATGGCCAAGCCAGAATGTTAGAGCCGATCCGTGCAATCTTGCCCTGGGACAGCGTAGCAGGGTGGAGGTGAGTGTGGACGGGTGCATGTGAGTGTGTCTTTTCCTGTAGTTTATTAAAAGGCTTCGTTGCATCCTGCTGGGGCTCGGACAGGAACCTCCCCGGTGCGGAGAGAGGCTCGTGCTTTGGGTTGGTGCTGGGTGCTGTCCAGTGCGGTCCTCATCTGGTAGAGGCGTTTCAGTGCAACGCAGTGTTAGATCTGGAGCAGCCAAATGATAAACTTCATGTCCTTGTGAGATTGCGGGTCTGGATTCGTGTCGCGACTCTCGCCCTGGTTCCTGCGTTCGCTCGTCACTGGGCTGTGGATTGGAGTAAAGAGCGGGTTGTATCTGGCGTTGGGAACGGAGGCAGGTTGCTGAATGTCTTTTGAGGTAGGTGGCTCTAGGGATGCGAGTGGCAGCACTGATGGCGTTGGCTTCAGCCAAACAGTTGCCCCACCGTGGGGCTCTGGGATAGAAACAACTCTTGGGAGGCTGGAAGATGGTGCTGCAAACCTCCAACCATTCAGAAGCTGTTGAAGGAAAAATGAGGTTTGGAAATGTCAGTAATAATGAGTTGTTGTGCATTTGGAGTCTTCGTGACTCAGATTTTCAGGCTTTTTCCTGTTCAAGTAGTGGGACGCAGTGGTATACGTGCTTTTTTTAAGAGAATCTGTCTGGGAGATCCTGCAATCATGCATTTAACAGCTGGGACCTTGGGGAGGGGAAAAAACAAACAAGTGTGTTGGCAATGCTCTGAAGCGAGGCAGCTCCTTCTGCCCCGTTGCCTGACTCTCGCAAGGGGAGGTGTGCGAATCTCCTCTTCCATCTCTGGTTCTGACATCAAGACCTTCGTTTTTCTCGTCTGATTTATTACCTTTTGATCTCCGGCCAGCCCCGTAGCTGCTGTCTGCTACGGAGGGAGAGGGCTCGCAGGCTGGGGCGGTGAGTCAGTCCTGTGAGCTGCTGAGTCCTTCCCCGGGTCTGTGTCTCATTACCTTGCTATGCTCCCTGAAGGCAGGAATGCATCCTTCCCCGGTTCGGGTTTTGCCGGCTTCCTATTAGCAGCGTCTTTGCTGACTTTTGTGTCCGGTAAAGACACAAAAGATGGGGGAGATGACAGTCGGCCAGAGAAGCGTGTCCTGGCCTTGCTGAGTCTGAACAGTCTGGCTGCAGCTGGGGGGGCTCGTGTCAGACTTGAGCAGCCCTGTGTGACCGCGGCTCTGAGCGCCCTGCGCGGTTCAGCTCCCGGCTGGCACGACCGGTCTCTCGTCTGCTGCTCTGACTGCCCTAAAAATACTGCGGAAGGCCCCGCCGCTTGCAGCCTCGCCGAGCGCTGTGACGTTTTCCTGCCTTTGTTGGGGCCTTCATGGATGTGGTTTGTTTCTGGCCACCCGGCTCCCACCTCCCTGGATGGGAACAGGCTGCTTCGCTGAATTGCCTTCCCTGCCGAGCGAGGCTGGGCCTGGAGTGTGTTAGGGGCAATTTTGTCACCCGCAGAAGGTCTGAGTGTGTGTGTTTTCTGTGATGCGATGGTGTTGTGAAGCTTTCAAGGGGGTGTCCGGAGTTCAGGAGGCGAGCTGGTGAGTTGCAGTGCGAGTTGCTAATGCTGTTAACTTTTCAGCAGAAAAAACTTAGGTCTTGTTAAGCCGAGCCGAGGAAGTTTAGGAGAGCAGTGCTGTCCTGCGGAATGTAGGCAAAGGATTTGTTTTCTTTCTCTGCCTTGGAGAGCTCCGTCTTCCCTTGAAACTGTCTTCCAGATATAGCAGCAGTTGCTAACACTGAATGAATGCGTGCTGAATTTAGGCAGCTCGGAGGCTGCTGTATGTTGTGCAGGTTTCAATCGCTCGGGTTTGAGTTTAGCCAGCCCAAGCAAAGCTGGTATGCTCGGGTGGCGTTGTCCCAGTTGTCAAGCTATAAATAGCCAACGGAGCCCAAGCGCTTGTTGAACTGACTTTGGAAATTTCCCAGACTCACCTTGGAGGAGGAGGAATTCACGCCAAGGCGCATCAGCCCTTGGCAGAGCGGGGTTGAAGGCAATGAACACTCAGCGTGATGCACAAGTACCCGTAAGCCAGTTGATGAGGTGGCAGAGTTCCTATGAGTGCCGTATGTCCGTGTCACTGTGCTCCCTGTTGGGCAATAGCTGAGGATGCTGAGGAAAGAGCCTTGAGTCAGTGCCACGCTGTCACCCAGAGAGGTCTGCAGCAGGGAGAGAACGTCCTCAAGCGAGGATCTCCATGGAGGTCCTGACCCCACGGAGAGGCTGGAGCGAGACAGCGGCTGTCTGTTAACGCTTCAACACCTTAGCGCATCCATCACGTGTGTCTGTTTGTCTTCCCTCATCCTAAAAGTTTAGTCTGTCCACGTTCAAGGCTGAGTGTGGTGGATGGTGCGCTCTGCTGTCAATGCAAGAGTTCCGAAGGTGTCTGTGATGCTGGAGTCTTCCTCGGTGTCTGGCTCGCCTGCTTTTCGCACCTCAGCACAAACCACATCGCTCACTCGCAGGCAGATACGCTGGGCTTTGTCCCGGGAGGTGTTTGTATCCAGGAGCAGGAACACGTGCCAGCAGGAGAATTAGCTCTTCCACAGGGTTGCATTGCACAGTTGGATCAAAACATGGCTCACATCAGCGCAAAACAAACACTGCTGCTGCCCTGGCACACGGTCGCGCTCACCCCACGGCCTCCCTGCGCTGCGGTAAGCGACGGCGTGTGCTTCAGGGGAACGGAGGCTCCGCGCCGGGAAGGTGGGTGCTAAAGGCAGGGAGCAGGAGGGCAGAGATACAGTAGCTGGGGGAAGAGCTGGAAACCAAGAATATCCTGTGCTGGCTTCCATGAGAGACTCGCTTCTCTTGATGGAGAAATTTTTTTAGGTTTGCCGGGTGTCCCTGTCAGCGGTGCCTGCCTGCAGCGTCCTCCCAGCGTTTGCCCGGAGAGTGGGACGGGAGCGGGAGTCGCTGCTGGCCGTGTGTGGCTCCCAGGGTTTGGCAGTGTTGGGGGTTGCTCTTCTGGGCCGTTTGTGCATGGCGGTGTGTAACTTAGGCTCAAAAAAGCTGTACTGGTTTATTGTACCTAAATAAATTAAATTGTGCCTAAAGTAATACCTCAAACCCAAGACCCAAATCTTTGCTTATTTTAGATGTGACTCAACTGATGTGTTGCAACAGGACAAGGACTAACGACTTTAAACTAAAAGAGGGGAGATCCAGACTAGATGCAAGGATGAAATTTTTTACGCTGAGGGTGGTGAAACCCTGGCCCAGGTTGCCCAGAGAGGTGGTGGATGCCCCATCCCTGGAAACGTTTGCGCTCGGTCTGGATGGGGCTCTGATGTCCAGTCCTGTGTCCAGTTCTGGGCTCCCCAGTTTAAGGGGGACAGGGAACTGCTGGAGAGGGGACAGCGAAGGGCCATGAAGATGATGAGGGGGCTGGAGCATCTTTCTGATGTGGAAAGGCTGAAGGAGTTGGGTCTTTTTAGTCTGGAGAAGAGCAGGCTGGGGGCGGATCTCATCAATACTTAAAGGGAGGGTGGCAGGAGGAGGGGGCCAGGCTTTTTTCCGTGGTGCCCAGTGATAGGACAAGTGACAATGGGTATAAAATTGAATATAGGAAGTTCCATCTCAACACAAGGAGAAACTTCTTTACTTTGAGGGTGGCAGAGCACTGGAAGAGGCTGCCCAGAGAGGTGGTGGAGTCTCCGACTCTGGAGACATTCCCAACCCGCCTGGACGCCGTCCTGTGCCACCTGCTGTAGGTGGACCTGCTCTGGCAGGGGGGTTGGACCAGATGATCTCCAGAGGTCCCTTCTGACCCTTAACTTTCTGTGATTCTGTGATCTGGTTGAAGATGTCCCTGCTCCTGGCAGGGGGGGTTGCACTAGGTGGCCTTTGAAGGTCCTTCCCAACCCAAACCATTCCGTGATTCTATGTTAGAAGGCACGAAATAAGCAGGTGGAGCTTCCCAGCACGTTTGGGCTTCTTGACAAGATTGTTCTCGCCCGCACTGATTTCATTGGGTCACGTTAGGTGATCCTGGGCTTTTCATCCATCTCCTCTCCCACCTTCCTCTCCTACTTCGCCTCTTATTCCTGTTCTCCACCTTCCCTTTTACTCGAGTACACCCAGTTCTCCTGCAGCTCTGCCTCTGCAAGGAGTGTGGTAGGCATTTATAGAAATAAAATAGGTAGGTGTCCTGGTCCAGTTTGTGTTCCAGTTGTAGCTGGAAGGATATCAGCATGTCACTTGGGTCATCTGCTTCTCCAAAAGAAAGCAGTGTGTCCAAGGAGCCTCTGGAGCATCCCGCAGTCCTGCAAGTGCCTTGGAGTTCAACTCTATGGAGGGTGGAAGCGGGGCATCCTCCGGGAAGGAGCGGGCTCCCTGGTGCTGCAGGAAGGAGTCCAGACGTGGTGCTGGGAGCAGTTCACCGGGGGATGTTCTCGAGCCTTCATGGAAGGAGAATCTCTTACGCAAGGGAGGGGAAAACAGTGGTGATGCTGAGGCTGCTTTTTCAAAAGCCGCTGTTGCGTAAGAGCGAAGCCTTTGAGCAGCACAGAAAATGTGGAGAACGTCACTTCCGAGCGAGCGCTCAAGACAAAGCGAGGATTGCTCTCTGAATTTCTTCCTTTATGCTTATCTTAAACTTCAAGGCTTATGTAAATTCTCCAGGTTTGCTCAGGGCTGGATGCACTTACGGAGGATATGTTTCCACACGTAGCCTGGGGGGGCAACTACCAAGTGAAAATAGTCTCTTCTGTTCCTGCCGTAGACTCTTTTCTTCATCTGGCTGCCTTCAGCAACACTTCAGAGGCCAGTGACAGCGCCTGCTTTCCAGGATTATCTTCTGGTGGCTGCAGGGTGGGAATATTCCCAGCAGAGAGCTGGCTCTGAGGCGAGAGTGTGTCCCTGCTCCTTCCCTCCCCTTGACAGCCCGGAGCAGAGGAGAAGCACTGTTCTCCCACTTCCCTTGCCTTCCTCAGGCACAGATTTTGCTTCGTCCTTTTTGCCCTGTGTGCGGCCTCACCCTTGGTCCTCTGGCTCCGCTGTCCCTGTCCCAGGGCTGAGGCAGGCACCGGCACGTGGCTCCTTGCTGTCCCAGCGACGTCGAGGATGGAGGGTCGGCTATTTCTGCAGTCACTACGGAGCACCTGGGTGCAGGAACCTCTGCTCCTCTTGGGGCTCATCTCCTGGCTTCTGCTCTGCGCAGGATCATGCCCGCCTCCTTCTTTTCCTTCTTCCGAGACTGCACCAACACCTCGCTGCAGCAGCAGAGGGGTCCCCAGGCGAGGGTGCGGAGACTCGCAGCGTGGTCCATGTGCCTTGAGAATTGCTTCCACAGAGACCAAGCCTGGGAGCGGATGTGGTTCTCCGTGGCTCAGGGATCCATCAAAACCTGACGGAAACTCCTGGCCGCTCCCTGCGTGCCTGCGGTCAGCCCCCTTCGTGGTCTTGCTGCTCCCCTCTGTGCTGGGGCTGAGACACGCTGGATCCCCCCGGCCGTTGGTGGTGGCACTTCTGTCCCCACAGCACAGCTGCAAGAACGGAGCTGCCACCAGCCGGAGGTGGCAGTGTCCCAGAAGAGGGGTTCCCCACGCTGGGGCACGGTCCCTGCCGCAGTGCCAGGGTGGGTTGGGTTTTGTCTGGGTCCCCGCAGCCGCGTGGCTGTCACCTGCTGGCATGGGGCGGGCAGAGAGGACGGCGGCGCTGGCTCGCGCCGCTGTAATAATTGAACTGCAGCGTTAAGCAAATCTGCGGCTTGCGATCTTTATTCAGAGCGCTCAGCCTCTTTGAAACCGTGGTTTAATACAGTCAGTCTGACAGAGGCCTTAACAAGCAGTTGCTGTCTGGAGGATGACTGGAATTGGAGGTGCTGTGTTCCCTCGGACACCCTGTGTGAGTTTTGGAGGATGTTTTTACAGCGGACTAAGCTTGGTGGGTTTGGGGAATTCAGTCGTGTAGCACTGTAACCTCTCAGTCCTTGCTTATGACTTGCTCCCGTCCAAAAACCAGTAGAAAGTATATTTTTAGCTTTTGAGTAAGCTGGCAGAATGCACTGGCATCACGAGTATTCAAATGCACATGCTGACGAGGTGGACGCGCCGTGGACTAGCAGAGAGCTGCTGCAGGGACCGGTTTCAGGTGGTGAGTTTGATTTCCAGAAACCGTAGCTTGTATGTTTGTTTTCCCAGTATCTAAGGGTTGAAATCAAATACGCTCCGAGCATTGCCATTTAAATTTCTCTACATTAATCTTAATGTTGGTTGCTAACCGAGACCAAATCTTTCCTAAACACATCTGGCGACCGAGCACGATCGCAGCCCTCCTTCTGAGGGATTGCTGCGCTGAAGAGCTGCGAGGTCTGCTCGAGGTGGGAAAGCGAAGGCGAGGTTTGGGGTTTGTGGGTGCTCCGTCTGGTTGCTTTGGTGGTGTGGGCTCCCTTTAGGGCCGGGCTTGGCCCTGTGCGAGCGCTCGGTGGCCGTAGGATCTCCGGCAGCCCCGCTCCACGGAGGTGCCCGGGCAGGCTGAACCTGTGGCGACACGCTCTGCTCCACGTGGGCCGCATGGGAGGCGGTTTGCTGGGGTTTTGCCAGGTCCCAGGCGGGGAGAAGCCATGGCCACGCTGGGCTGGTGCCCGTTGGGATCCAGCTGTGCTTGCTGGGCTCGGCCGGTCCTGGGGATGCTCAGGGCACTGTGGGGCTGGTGCTGTGCCAGGGGACGTCCTGCTCGGTGTCACGCTGCTGCCAACGCAGGTGCTGGGCTTTGGGTTTTGAGGAGGGAGCTGGGATGGCGGTGTGGAGATGGCCTTGGGGATTCATCGCGGCGTTTACTTTGCCTCAAAAGCACGCGCGGTGGCTCTACCTTCTGTTACCCAAATCTTTCTTGGTGAGGTGAGAGTTGTTGTGCAGAGTTTCCTCTTTATATCCTCTTATGTCACGCTGCCCCGCCGGCTGAGTGCGCTCAAAATAGCTGCCAATCCCAGTAGGTTTCACTTCAAGGTCTCTATTCTTAGCCTGCTGGTTAGCTGAGCAAGCCGCGTTACTCAGTAGTCATGAGTTCAAGGACCGTCGACTGGCAAACTTAGGCCATGCAGGAGTTTTTGTTTGCGTTTCATGGCAGCTTTGAAGGGGCGGCTTGGGCAGAGCCCTACCCAGCAGCCTCAGACCTGCGTGCTCTGAGCGACAGCCGCACGTCTGTGAGTAGGAAATAAAGAGTTGCCGGAGCTGCTTTCGTACTCCGGAGGGGGCAGACGGCTGGGGAGAGACGGGATGACTCAGTATATGAGTCTGTTAAGTGGCGTATTGCAGCTGACCCAGCTACCAGCAGCCTTATCGGATACGTCTTCCTGCTGCATGGCAGGAGCGAAGCAGAAGTGAATGTGGGATGCGGAGCGGTGGCTTCCCAGGAGCGGAACTAGCTGGATGTTCTCAGAGCGTTGCACCAAGGCTGAAGATATCTGCCACGCTGGTGATGTTCAGCCCGTCCCGTAAGTGCTTTTCCCATCCCCGGGGGAAATTTTTAACTCCCTTGCAGGGCTGTGAATCCCGACTAGTCGGGTGGACTGGCTAAAGGTGTACGTGGAAGCGTCCTTCTGTACAGCACACGGAGAGTGATTCACACATGGGCCTGAAGCGAAGCTCTAATCTGTGTCTGGTGGACGTGGCCACCACGGGGACAGGTTAAGGGCTTTGTGGTTTTGATCGCCCGTACGCAGGGTCCCCGCTCGTAGCCACAGGAGAGGAGTGGACAGCGTCGGCGCAGTTGTGCCAGCGAACGCAGGACAGGCTCACCCGTTTTCTGCTCAGCCATTTCTGGCTGTTTCATTGGGGACCCACCATTTAGGCACCAGCACTTGCTCAGATCTGATGGAGCTGCTGCTGAGAAGGACGGAGAGGGACCCCTCCTTAGTCCTTTAGCAGGACCTATCTGGTTTTGAGCGTGCGTTTGGGGAGGGATCTTGTTTTCCAGACTTCATTTAAATTCCTTTAACTTTTTCAAACCACTGTTGAAGCTGATTCCAGCTCTGCTGGTCTTGGAGGGATTTCCACCTGGGGGGGATCAGACGCAGCGTGCCGGGGATAGGGCACAAGCAGGAGCAGCATCCTGCACCTGAGGGATTTATGGCGCAGGAGAAACGAGCCGGTGGTGGGGGCGAAAGGTGCTGCCGTGGCTTTTGCTGTGTGCTGCGAGGTGGTTGGGACTCTGTACGTGGGGTTGCTGGGGAGTGAGTGTTGTGTACCAAGTTCGCATCCTGCCTACGCTGCGGGTAACAGTCACGTGCAGACGAGGCCTTTGTCCTGTGCCTGACTGCTTTTTTAAAAATTTATTTTTAGGTGCTCTCTGGCTTCCTCTTCCTCCTGCGCTGTGCTGTGCTCCCTCCTTCTAACTCCCTCTTCTAGGATTGCTTTTTGAACAATCAGTTCCTCCTTAAACCCATTTTTGCAGGCCTTTGTCTGCGCTTGGGAGCCGGCCCAGTTCAGCATTAGCAGCTGCTGGCTCCTTCTGGGTAAGCAAGAACAAATAAAGGTTTACACTGAATGAATCATTTGAGCCTTATCTGTCTTTCAAATTCGGGACAGCTGTACAACTGCTGCGTGGAGTCTGCCTGGAGGGGACTGAGCCTCCTCAGAGAAGAACTTCTCCTGCCAGTGGCCGAAGCTTAATGGGTTTGTGCCGTGATCCGTGTGCTGCCTCAGTGAATTCTTCTGTGTGCCTCTGAGCTTTATCCCACGCTTGATTATGAAGCACGGCTCTGGAATAACTCCCTTCCCTTGAAAACTTGCTCCACGCCGGCTTTGCTGTAGGCTCCTGTGGAAATACGGGATGCTTTGAGTGCTTGGATTGCCGCATGAAAACGCAGACGCCGAGCATCGTGGTGGGACCCGCGTAGCGGTGGAGCTGTGAAGGCGCGTGGTCGGTGGGGGGTGAGCTGCTGGTGTCCCCTCGCACTCTCCGCTTCAGCAAAGGGACACGGCGGAGTGTCAACACTGCAGGATCCATGGTGTGGCTTTGCTGGTTTAAGAGGCAGGATTTGTAGATAAGCGGCGTTAGTTGGTTTAATAACAGAAATGTGGGAGAAGGGAGGGGAGCAGCAGATAAGCCTTGGGCTCGTGCCTGAAAAGTTTTAATCTGATACTAAGCTGGGGGAGTTGCAGCAGAGCTAATATTGTGCTGAGATGAACAGGACAGTTTTTTCTTCCCTCCTCCTACTGTCCTCGTCTTCTGGCGCTCCAGATTAGGCTTGGTTTGTCCTCTTTCTGTGCACCCTGTCTAACCGTAGCGAAGGTCTCGCCAACAGATCTGGTGGTGTTTAGTGGTTTGGAGGAAGTGCCGGCACACGGCGAGCCTTGCCCACCCTCCTGCAAGCCTCATCCTTCTCCCACCTCGTGTCCTCCGGTCTCAGAGCTCATCAGAAGAAGAAGCAGGCTTGCACACGTGATGCAGCGGTGGCAAACTCTGCGTAGCTTCTTGCAATTTCCCTTTTTTTTTTTAAAAAAAAAAAAAAGAAAAAAAATAATTCTTCAGAGAAATGTGTTGCAGAGCCTGCCTGTGTCTCGGCACCCTCCGCAGATGCTGCAAGGAGGTCTCGGCTCGATGGTGGGATAAACCGTTTGCCCGTTGTGATGGTGGGAGCCACTGTGCTCTTGTAAACTGGAGCCTCCTTCGCGCGTTCATAACTTGCCGTCCCAGTTTGTCTCATCCCACGCCCAAGGCCGTGTGTTGAGACCAAGAGATTTGGTGGCTTCAGTACTGTAAAGCGTCGAGGACACGTTTGCAAGGCAGACGTCCGTCCTTCCCAGCAGGCCAGGCCTTGGGAGGTGAAGATGGCTCTGTCCTTTGCGTGGTAGCGGGGCAAACCTCGTTGACTCAATGGGAAGAATTTGGGGATTAAAGCAGACCTTGGCTCCTGAGCGCGGTGGCTGTTGGCACTTTAATTCTTCCGTAGAAGGTCTGTCCTGCTCGGAGCTGGGCTTCCGTCTCCTGCGGGGTGTATTGAGGTGCACCGACAACTGGGGGTTGTCAGCAAGGTCCTCTCCTGCCTTGGCGCTGACTTCCCTGGTGCTCCCTGGAGCTGGGTTTGCTCTGAAGCAGCAAGAGCCAAGGCTCTTGGGATGCTTGGAATGTGATTTTAGGACTAAGGTGAAGCCCTGGGTGAGGAACCAACCGGGTGCTCGTAACAGCGGTGGCAGGGTAAGGTGGTGTCATTGTAGAAGCTGTTTCCTTAATTCCACGTGAGCTCTTTCCTGCAAACCCCGATGAATAAACTGCACCACTTTCTTCTCTGGAGCGTGGAGGTACCTGGCTGTGCTTGTGACGTGGTCTGGGAGCTGCAGTGGTGTGGGGAGGTACAGGGCTGCGTATCCTGGGTTGGGGAGAATAACCCAGAGACCCTTTGTGCCTTAAATACGGAATTTCGGAGGGGGGCTGCGGGATGCTGAGACAGGACAGCCAAGGTACGTGTGGTGAGCTTGGCTATTACCTAGATCTTTGCCTGGCATGGAGGTGGCACAGTGAGCTCAGTCATCGGCAGGAGGCTCTTCCGTGCTTCGATTTCCAGCACGGAATGCCTGGACCCAGGGACGTGGTAGGAGAGAGGTCTTGAAAGCAGGGCAGGGAGGCAAACCTCGCTGTCGCCTGCACCAAGACAGCTCCTGAGACACGGGGAGATCTTGCTCTGAGCACAAAGCGCTGCGGCACGGAGGAGCAGAGCGCAGAGGTGGCACGTGGGGCCAGAGAAAGGAAAGCTGGGGGGCTTGGGGGGAGAGACTCCTCAGTTTCTTTTTGAAAACTGACTTTTGCAGTCTTTCTGAAGGCTTCCCGCGCGTTAGGCTGGCTGTGTAACCTGCCTGTCAGGCCTAGGCTGGGGCGATTTGGGGCCAAACCCGTGGGTTTCAGAGGATTTTGGAGGGATGCCCCCAGCCACCTGCGGCGAGCCCGATTCGATCCCGGCTTCACTTTGGTCTCGCTGCCCGTGTCGGGCCGGCTCTGGGTGCCCCAGTGCAGGGCTCAGCAAACAGGGCTTGTACAACCCTTCCAGAGCCGGGGCTGGAACCTGCTTTTCTAGTATGACAGACCGGGTCTCAGCCACTCTGCCTCTTTAAAGCAAGTGTACTCAGAGAGGGTTTGGCTTTTCTGCCTATAACTAATATTTTAGCCATTAGGTAGACGAGGCAAAAGTCCCAGCTGGATTTGTCCAAGTGGCTCGTTGCGGAGCTGTTGGAGGTTGTTGGTTTTGCAAACGAGCCTTGTCTCGTGTGGCGCGGCCGTCCCTGGTGCGCACCGGATGCGATGGGCGTGTGTGGATGCTGAATCCCCCCTTCTTTGTCGGCTGGATGCTCCATAAAGGGAGCGGGAATAATTCACCTGGATTAAATCGTAAGTCTTCTCTTTCCTTCCATCTTCAAGGCTTTGCCGTCGTAAACAGCTGCTGACTGGAGTAGGTAAGTGGAGGCAGCGCAGTCCTGCCAAGCCCTCGTGTCCACAAATGACTAAATCCTGCCTGAAAAGTCAAAGTATGAAAACATTATTTTTTGGTTTTGGCTCAGCCTCGTGGATTGCTGGGCTCGAGCCATCTTGGCTGCCCGGCGGGATAGCAGTGCCGCCCCTCTGGATGCTGCCTGGGGCTCTACCCACCTTTCAGCCGGCGGAGGAGGCTGGAGGAAGGCTGGTGCGGACGTGTCGGGGGGCAGGCGGGGGTCTGGGGCGCAGAGGGGTAACCGGGTGCTGCCGCTGCCCCAGTGGCGCTCAGACCAGCCTTCCAGCCCGGGATCAGCTAGCAGCGCTCTTGCAAAAATTGTTGTGCCCGTTGGCAAAGCGTGTTGGCAGGAGGGCTGGAGGGCGGTGCTGCGGCTGCGAGCCCTCGCAGTTCATAAATAACTGTGGGGGCTGGAGGGCTGGGCCCGTGTCCCGTCGAGGAGCTGTTGTGCCAGCCCCTGTGCAAACGCAGCACCTTGCCTGCGTTTTTTTAGCTTTAAAGCTGGCTTTTTCTCTCCTGTGTACTTGCGCGGCGGGGTTTTCTATGTGTCACCCTCATTTGCCTGCTGCTCCGACATCCCGGGTTGGGACAGTGGCCGGTTGTTGCCTGCTTGCAGGCGGCCCTGCCTGCCTGGAGCCGGGTCTGGAGCCTTGTGGAACCGTGCCGTGGGTCCGTCATCCCGTTACGGCCTGGCTGATCGACTCCGCTGTCACTTCGTAGGGAATAGGTGGATATGAGAAAGGAGACAGTAGTGTTTAATAGGGCGCTGGTCTGGGAAGGGAGAGAGCTCTGAGCAGCTCCATGCTAAGGACGCTTTGTGTGTTTTGATGTCTGTTTAACATACGCTGGAGCAGGATTTTAAGAGGGTGGAGAGTAGTCTAGTGGTAGCCCAGTCTAAGTAGGTGTCCTGGCGTGCTCCTGGGAGCGCAGATCTCGCTGCCCCAAGCATCCGACGTGTCTCACCTCTGCAGCGTAGGCTGCTGCGAGAGCAGGTGCCTGCAAACCCAGCGGTGCTGCATGTTGCATTGCTGAAAGACCCCTGGCTCCGGGCCCTGGCCCAGAGGAGACCACTTCCTTCTCCAAACGGCGCAGCAGCTCGTGGCCTGCTTGGTCTGATTGCATCTGCACAGCGGTGGGCCGGGAGATGCATCCCTGCCCCAGGGCTTGCTTCTGCTTCCTGTGCTCGCATCCCCGGCTCCCCGGGCTTTCCCAAGTGTACCCCTCTTCTTCCCCACCCATGACAGCCCTTACAAAACTTGGTTTCCCAGCTGGCTGGCGGAGATACCATAAAATGGATGTCTGCTGTGCTCCTCCATCTCCGCCAGCCCATGGAGATGCTGCATGCGTGCAGCTGTCTCTGCAAGCCACACTTTGTACCTGCAGGAGCTCAGCAGGACTCCTGCTGTCTGGCTGGGGCTGCAGGGTCAGAGCCGGGCAGTTTTTGGGAGCTGAGGAGCCCACGGTACGGGACGTGGGAAGTTGTGATAGGGAGAGGAGGGTAGGGGTGGTAGGGAGGTGACAGTGGCAAGGGGATGTCCAACCCGTATCGCCTGATGAAGATGTAGGTGATGTGGTGTTTGCTCTAACACAACTGGACTGCTCGTAGCGTGATCTGATGAGACCCAGAGCTGGGAGACACTCGTGCTTTTTCAAACCTCTTTAACTTGGCCAAATTTGTAAACAAACTTTGCTTCACAAGGGGTTGGGAGCCATGCTCTGGGTCGTCCACTGGCAGATGGAGACAAGCGTGCCTGTGTGTCAGAGGCGCAAACTTGAAGCTGGACACTGTGCCAGCCGGTCAGAGGTGGTGGTGGGAAGGGACCATCCCTTGGTGTCCTGTCCTCCTTGCGTGTTCCGCAGGCACGGCTTGCAGGGGCTCAGGCAGCGGGCTGCGGGCACTCGGGGATGGCTGCTGGTGGAGATGGATTCAGAGATGGAACTTGGATTCAAAGGCTGTACGTGCTCGGTGCGGGTCGAGCAGAGGACCAGCAGGCCTGTGGTGTTACGCTGGATGCTTCTCTGCTCCCAATGGCTCTCGGTGTCTGCTCCCTGCCTCCACAAAAGAGCCCCCCTCCAAAGAGCAACCTCCATCACCGCTCGCAGGGCCTGACAGTTGTGAAAGACTCTGCGGTGTCTGGATGGAGATAAGGGTAGGGTTTAAGGCCAAAAATTAGGAGAATTTCCTGCTGCTAGAGATGGAGATGGGATAATGCTGATTTAGGGCTTTGACTCCCATCTGCAGCCTTCCCAGCTCCCGGGGGAAGCTGACCCGATTTCCCGGCTTGTTGGGCTCTCCCAGTTTGTGCCCATCGACAGGCCCAGTGCCTCGCTGGACCTATAGGCGGTTTGTGCATATGGATCCCCGATTCACAGTCGCCTGCGTTCCCGGCAGCACAATTCCCAGGTACGCGGAGCCGCCGCCGTGCCGCATCCTCCTGCAGGACGGAGCCTGGCAGCCGAGCCACCCCTTCTGCGTGGCCAGGCTCAGTGGTGAGACGCTGGTATGCGAGATGTAAACTCAATACCAAAGTTTAGATTACAGCCCTGTGAAAAACATCAGCTCCCCTAAATGGAGCCCAGATGGTGGCGGAAGCTGTGCAACGCATCGGAGCCGAGGGCCAGGAATTGCAGGAACCGTGTGAGCAAAGGGACCGGGGGCTGTGGGGGAGGGAGAGGAAGGGAGGTAGGATTACAGCTCCTGGAGGCTGCAAGTCTGCATCGAGGGTCAATTCCTAAGCCAGGCTGGTTAATCCACCTCGCCCCCTAAAAAACAACTTCGGACGACGAATGTCTCCCAAGTTGCATCACTATAAACGCAGCGTTTCCAAAGCTGAGGTTTCCCACAGCCCGTGACAGCTCAACTTGCAGGCGTAAGAGCCCAAGGGCCTTTGGGCAAGTCAGAGGAGACCGGGTAGATCTGAAGCACCAAAGACACAAGCTGTGTTCCCTCGGGACCTCTACCAGGAGAGGAGTTTCCCATTTCCCTCGTTTCAGCAGGTTGAGAGCTGCGGAGCCTGGGAGAGGGTCGAGCGTGCACGGTGGGTGCCTGGAGCCAGAGCCGTGTTTTGGGTGAGCCGAGCGCCGACGCGCGCCCCAGCAGCCGGGTAATTGCACAGGCGGTAATTGCACAGGCGAGCACCGGCTACGGGGGAGCCTGACCGTGACTCAATATCCTGGTGTTGTGAAAAAAGCAAATGTCCCGGGGCACCGCCGAGAGGGCTGTCTGGGAGGCTCCGAGCCATCCTTCCCTCCCCCCTGCTGTGCTGCAGGAGCCTCTGCCACGGCTTGTTCCAGGGATTTTGGAAAGGCGTGGAGTGACTGAGAAGTGCTGGACGGACCGCAGAGAACGTCTGGTAGGGCTGGTCCCCGTGGAGCCAAGCAGTGCTGGTGCGCACACAGGGGACCGAGATGGAGGTCTCCAAAGGATGCTGCAGTGATGTGAGAGCAAGTTATTCCCTTCCCAGGGGAGGTGGTGGCCTTGGACTGGAGCAGGCAAACCTCCGCTCTGGGCCAGGATGGGTCCAGTGGTGGGGATGTGCTAGGAGGTTTCCCTGGAGGGTTTGGCCAATGTTCGGTGAACGTTAGGAATGGCTGAGTTAATTGTCTCCTCCGTGAACCAGAGAGCTGGGGTGAGATGGTGAGAGATGATGTGTGTACGTAGAAATTGGGTCTCTTCCTGAGGTTGTTCTGCCAAGAGAAGTTGTGGAGAGACCCCAAACATGTCCAGATGGGATCAGCATTCCTCGGTTAGGACACCGCCATCCTTCCTTCCTCCCTGCTCGGCCCTTCCCACGTCTCCCTCCCTTCCCCTCCTTGTAAGAGCTGCTGCATTTTCCAGTGCCGCCCGCTTGCGTGGCAAAAAGGGCACTGGGGCAGACCTAGGGCGCGGGCAGGAGGGATGGAGAGGGGCAGGAGGGATGGAGAAGGGCAGGAGGGATGGAGAGAGGCAGGAGCGCTCCTGCGGGCCCCAGCGCCGCTGCCGCAGTCAGAGAGCTGAGGCCAGCGCAGGTCGGGAGCCGCGGGGCCCACGGATAAGCTCACCCACGCGGCGCCCGCCTCGGAGGAAGGCCCATGTCCCTCGAGATGATAAGAGTGTGTGCAGGAGCAGCGCACCCCTCCCCTGGGAGATAAGTTTGTGTGCAGGCACAGCCTGGAGATAAACACCCAGGAAGGCAAACATCCAAGTCGTACACCTGTACGAACACGGAGCACCTGCAAACACCCGCCGCGCGGCTGTGCCCGTCCTCCCGGGGTGGCACAGCTGAGCCCTGCGGGTGTTCGGCATTTACCCGACCTGGTTTTGCGGTAGAAAAATCACGTGTAGGGCTGTGCTGTACCCCAAAATCAGGGAGAGCTCAGGGAGAGAGAACAGGCAGAGTTTGGTGTCATCTGCGGGTTGAGTTGGCTGCAGCTTTCGAAGATGCTCAGATACTCCGCTCTCGTGAGACCCCACCTGGAACACTGTGTCCAGCTCCGGAACCTCCAGGATGAGAAGGACATGGACCTGTTGGAGTGGGTCCAGAGGAGGCCACGAGGATGATCAGAGGATTAGAGCCCCTCTGCTACGAGGAGAGGCTGAGAGACTTGGGGTTGTTCCTCCTGCAGAAGAGAAGGCTCTGGGGAGACCTTAGAGCAGCCTTCCAGGATCTGAAAGGGGCTACAAGAAAACTGGGGAGGGACTTTGTACAAGGGCGTGTAGTGATAGGATGAGAGGTGATGGCTTCAAACTGGAAGAGGGGAGATTTAGATGGGATATTGGGACGGAATTCCTGGCTGTGAGGGTGGGGAGCCCCTGGCCGGGGTTGCCCAGAGCAGCTGTGGCTGCCCCATCCCTGGAGGTTCAAGGCCAGGTTGGACGGGGCTGGGAGCGACCTGGTGTGGTGGGAGTGTCCCTGCCCAGGGCAGGGGGGTGGAATTAGGATGATCCTTAAGGTCGCTTCCAACCTAAACCCAAACCTTTCTGCTCAGACCCCAAAGTGCTGTTACACCCCAGGGTTCTGCGTGCCTGGAGGGTGCTGTCGTCTTCGGGCTGTGACTTCGGTTTTCCAGGAACTCTCAGGTCGCCTCCGTGTGCAATGCGGAGCCTTAAAAACTTCCTTTAAATTGCAGGAAAGGGTTTTGTTAAACTCGTCGTGTCTCGGAAAAGTTGTGAAATTCCCACAAATAAAACCATTGCTGGCACAGCCTCACTGCAGTGGGAATTCTTCGTGGGGGATTTCAACATGCATTTTGGGAACGCTGCTTTCTGACTCCTATAAAGGGAGCTGAACCGGTTGTCTGGGCTCTGCTTTGATTCCGGGGAGAGCACATCCGCGCAGCTGCCGGAGCTGCCGCTCGCGTCTTGGGAATGGCACGCAGCGGGTTTAACTCCCCGAGTTTTAGGTGTCTGCAATGATGGTATTTACATCTGAGCCCGAACCACGTGTTGCCGCGCTCCGGGCAGACGGAAGAGCTGCTGGGACAGACAAACCACACCGTTTTAGGATGTCCACACTGGGATTATTGGTGGTGTCTCTGCAGCCAGCTCAAACATCTGCACTGAAATGTCGACCCTGGCAGATGAATCACAGCTGTAGCTGGTGGATTTGGATCTTACCCTCAAGTCCGACTCCAGGGTTTTATTTTTCAGGACTGACTGGGAAATAGTTAGGGCACCGTCACGTCGATCCCGGATGAGATAATGGGGGGTCGGGGAGTTCTGGTGACGTTCAGCCCTGCGTGTGCTGTCTGCAGGCGCCGTTTCTGCCCCCACAGCTTGCCGTGCTAATTGTGGGGGCTCTTGAGACACATTTTGGCACTTTGGTCGCACCATGCGGTTACTCTGATTAAAATAAATACCAACAGGGGGTTGTAAGCAAGCAGGGGGTGGTGGTTCTGTGTCTCATCTGTCACCAGGAGGGCTTGGCGCGAGACACCCCCAGTTCTGGGGTGAGCAGCCGCCTGAGGAACCCTGTCCTGACAGGTAGGAGTCTTGCAGAGAGTCGGGGAGCTCTCTGCTTCTTGTTAGCTTGGTTTGGAAACACTGCAGGTGAACGTCAACCTCCTTCCTTGGGAGGATGAACCAGTCTTTAGAGGTCGAAGGCTAGGAGCGCCGTTTTGGTGGTCCGTAGCTGCAAAGTGGTCCTGATGTGGACGCAAGCGAGCGGTAAAGACGTCTCTGCTGGGCATCCTTTGCCCTCTGTCTCCCAGTGCGTTCAGGACTGCGTGTGCTTCTTGCTGGTTTTGCTGGTTTCTTTGTCATGGATCAGCAGCATCCATCTCCACGAGCAGGAACTGAGCTGTCGGGAGATGATGCTGGTCCTGCTCAGGCAATGCCACGGTGGCGCTGAAAATAACTGAACGGGGTTGGAGGCTTCACTCAGCCTGTGCTTCTTGAGTGATGCCAAGAGGCATCGAGTTAGGAGTGAGGAGATGTCATCGCCTCTGTAGCTCATGACTCTTTGAGTGGTCTTAGTGCTCTGGCCAGCACTGTGTTATCTGCTTCAGAAAGGGCAGTGACTCAGTGGAAAAGACACAAAACTACAAAACTGTAGGATCTGCCTTGCGGGGGAAGATGGCTGATGAAGCTCAGGCTGGTTATCTCGGCAAAGGAGACTCTGTTGGCTGATGGACCAGAACAACGATGTGTTGGAGGCAGAGGTTAGCTTGTGGTTTCTGTGTTGGCCCTGTCCATTCTATGTGAACAATCCTAGCAATGCCACAGCTGATCTCTTCTTGTGTCGGATCACAGCAGAAGGGAGTCCCGGGAGAAATGTCTCGAGTCTGCTCCTTCCCTGGCCAAAGATCTCCAAGTCTCGTTTGTGGTTCCTGTCGGTTTTATTGGCTGCCTTTTTTGTTTGTGTTTTGAGGTGTGGATTTGTAACGGCGCTGATGACGAACCCTTGAAAGATTTGTCAAGATCAAGGAACTGGGAGGATTTTTATTTTTATATGTTTCCTTGGTGGGACCTTGCTGTCAGGCTGGGATGTCTTGTTGGGTCTAGCTTTCTCGTGAGTAACTGTGCTGGTTGGGTGGAGGTTTGCTCGCTCTTCTGCAGGAGCCCAGACTGGATGATCGCCTGTGACGGCGATGGGAACGAGTGATAGCGCTTGGCTGCTTCCCTGCTGGAGAGGTTGGGATGCTGGCACGGAGAGACCGTTTCACACCAGGCGAACGTGTCTGGGATGATGTGCCAAGCAAGCAAAGGAGGTGGAGGGTGTGTCTGAGGAGAAGCCTGGGAGGGGTGCAGGGTGTAGGATGGGGTGCTGGCACATCTGGAGGTGGGACAGAGAAACTTGCAGAAGGATTTGTGGGTTCGGCCTGGTTTGAGCTTGGGCGTGTGCTGTATCTGCACAAATCTGCATGTCCTCCCTTCTGCCGTCTTATCTCCTGGCTCGGTGGGGGAGGCCTCCCAACAGTGCTGCCTGCTGGAGGAGATCCTTGCAAAACCCCACGGCTTTCCCCTCTTGTCCATGCGTCTTCCCTGCTCATCTCCTCGCAGAGCTCCGGCGCGTTCCTCACCCTGGGAATGAGAGGTGAGACTTCGCCAGAGCTCACTCACCTACCAGTAAGACCAATCTGATACCGACAGCCCAGTTTGTACGAGAGGTTCCCAATTACATGCTGCTGGTTGCTTTTCTGCTGTACTTAGCATTAGCATATGGATCTCCCGGTCGGAGAGATAGGGATACCCCAAATAAAGATCTTGCAGCAGGCTCTGGGATGAACAAAGCTCCAGAAGAGGCATCTCATTGCAAAACCTGGGGGTTTTATTTTGTCAGAATATCGAAGTTAATGGCAGAAGGGCTATGACTGACGTGACTTGGAGGCCAGAGTTTGGTCAGGGGTGAATAGTTTCCAGCAGATTTGTTTATTAGGAAGCCATTTAACACGTTGTCTTCAAAGGTGGCAATTGAAGGGTGCGCTGAAGTTGCCGTGGCTGGAAGGTGGCTGGTGGGGGAAGCAGAAGACCTGGGTAAGAACGGTGAGCGGGACTGCACGGTGCCTATGGTCACGAGCAGGGGACGGTGGTGTCTTAGTGAGAGGTGGCATTTGCAGCTCATCCCTGTCTAGAAATTCTCATTTCACTGGATGAGAAAGGGGTTAGGAACTTTGTGGCAGGGAATAGAAATCACAGCGCAGAGGTCTGGCTCGAAGCTGTGGCTTTCACGCAGAAAAAAAGAGCTCAACGAGGTACAGACTAAGAAGGGAATTGGCTTTGGGGCTGGGGGCGGTGGATTTAAGCCTGGAGTGGGGCAGGGGGGGGCGTTGCAGGAAGGGTTTGTGCAGCTCAGGGCTGTCTGTGCCGCTGGATGCACCCGCTCCTGGGTCAGGCTCCAGCTCTGGCAGGGCTTTGCCAAGAGGGGAGGCCAAACAGCTGGGAGAGGAGGTGAAGCTGGCAGAAATCAGGCCTGCAGGAGCTGATTTATCTGGGAAGATTAAAATACTTTTTATCTAGCTGAAATCACGGCCTCCATCTCGGCTGCACAGCGCAGGGGCTGTGCTTGCTGGCGGCTAGCTCCGGATCCCTGCCGCTCGCTCTAGGAGAGTCTCCTGCTGCACCTCTGCCAAAGTGGGAATTTACCCAGGCGCTGCTTCATGCCTGTCTGCGGCCGAGACGGGGGATCGGTAAAAGCAGCTGTGGCACCTCTGGAGTCCCCTCCTGCCCTTCTGGGTGCTCGCAGAGCCGTGTGTGCGGGCTCGCTGGAGCTGAGCAGGCTGCTCCCTGCATCTGTCCCTGGGCTCCCAGCTCGCTGCTGCCGCATCTCCTTTCCACAGCTTTTCCTCAGGTTGCGGGAGCGCTGGCAGCCGGGGATCGGAGCAGACTTCCCCGCCAGGGCTCTGAAGGTGGATAGACCAGCTTTTCTCCTTCCCTTATCACCTTAAGCTTCAGGAGCGGGGAAGCTGCTGCCGAGCTGCAGAAGAACTTTTTGGTTTTGGCAGCAAAGGGAGAACATCAAGAGTTGCGATGACTGTGGAGGGACCACCTAAGAGAGCACAAGAGGTTGGTGGTGAACAGGGCTGAGCAAAGAAACGGTAAACTGATGTTCACCTGGAAGGTGAACTGGAACGCCTGGAAGGGGGAGAGTTGTGCTCTAGAGGAGGGGGGAAATAATATGGAAGCATGGGAATGGCTTGCCACTAGATGGAGTGAATGGTCTTAAGGGGATTTATCTTCAGCCTCTGGCAAGTTCAGGCCAGGACCTTCATTGTGGGAACTTCCTTGAACTCCTGGGCTTGACTTGGAGGAGCTGAGTTGAGTTGGGCGTCAGCGTCTCCTCCGGTGCTGCTGAGGCGCGTGCAGTGTGGTGGCCCGGGCTGTCACCACTCGTTGGACGCAGAGCAGAAGAATCACCTCCAGCCATTGTGGGCACAGAGACTGAATCCTTGAGCCCTCAAAGCCCATGTCCTGCAGCAGAAGCAGAGTTTGGGGCTCTTCAGGGTGAGAGTTTCCATGCATGAGTGTGGAAGATGCAGGAGTTGCGCAGTAAGGGGACATCTTTTCCGGCCTTGATGGAGGGAGCAGCAGAGCTGGTCCTCCTTGGGTTTTGGGCAGAGGCAGCGACCTTTTGGGAAACCACCAGTGCAAGAGCTGGGAACATTGCCTGCGTGATGAGCGCGGAGTCACAGCAGGACCTTGCGGAAGAGCTGGCCACTGGCCTCTAGAGCTGCGGTGCTGGCTCTGCTCACCCCACAGCCGTCCCTGGCGACCTGATGACTTGTGACAGGGGATTGTCGCATCCCTTCTTGTTCTCCCACCTCTTGCTGGTGGCAGAGGAGGCTGCAGACCCCCTGAGGAACAAAGCAGTGCTGCAAAAGGAGATCGCCGTAGGAAAACCTTGGGCTCTCCCTCTCCGGTGCCGGCTGGGAGCGTAAGGAATCCCTGCAGCAGCAGCTCCCTGGTGATGCAAGCGCCGGCGCAGCAGCAGCCCCGTCGGGGTGAGCTGCAGAGCTCTTCCCACTGCTCGCGCACCAGGGGAGGGGTGAGCTACAGCAACAAAAATGCGCCCTTCCACTTGGGTGACTGCTCCCAGTTAGAGATGAAAACATTTGTTCCTGAAATTGGAATCATTCCTGGGATTGCAACACCCAGGCTGTGTTTCCAATTAATCTGCTGAAGTCGTCATGCATTTCCAAGCGCATTGGCTCAGCAGAGAGAAATCTGGCATCGCCTCCGCGCTGAAATGCCAGCTGAGATGCGCGCGGTGTTAAATGAGGAGAGAAGGGCCCCGACGGGCTGGTCCACCGGCACCTGGCACGGCATCGGGAAGGGGCACCGGGCAGGTCTGCTGCGGCGGGGGGGATGTGGCAGAGGGCAGAGCAGCATCCTGCTGGGAACGAGAACGCTTGAAATAGTTGTTGAATTACTGTCGGGTTTTTCCTGACTGGTTTCCTTCTGTTTCTGGGTGTGTGTTTTGTTTTGGGGAGAAGGGGAGGGAGTGTGTGGGGGGGGTGTGTGTGAAGTGAGTTATGCTGGGTCTATTCGCTGCGTCGGCAGGAGTGAATTTACAGCCTCGCTGCCTTTGCGGTGACGAGTGGGAGACGTTTGCCATGCGCTGGGGATGATGGTGTGACCTCTCAACCCCAGCCTCCTCCCAGGCTCTCCCGCGGGCTGCTCCTGCCCCGGCGAGGCGGGCGAAGGCTGGAAGCCAGAGGCTGTTTTGTTTGAGCCATCCCTTAAGCGCTGCCTGCGGGGCCGTGTCCAGGCGCCTGCCGAGGCCGGAGCGTGGTGGCCTGCGGAGTTGGATGGTGCGGTGGTGGGTCCTCACGGTGCGTCTCCACATCAGGCACCTCTCCGGGGAGCCACTGGAAGGACAGCCATCCCCTTGCCGCTGGGTTTGGGTTTTTTTTTTTTGTCTCCTAGGGCTGCTCTTGCAGGAGCCAGGGTTCCCGCCTGGAGCTGGAAGTGACCCGACACATTCCTCTCATCTCCCGTGTGATTTTCTGAGAAATGAAATTGGATCTAGAGCCCGGTCCCAGCTGGGTGGGAGCGGTCCAGTACGTTAGCACAAACACTCATGGAAAGGCCGAGCTTGCGTAGAAATCTTCCCTTTCCAAGAATGAGGTTCAGGCTGAGGCCCCCCTCCCTCCCTCTGGAGTCAGCAGGGATGATGGACGGGAGCGGGGAAGGAAGGAGGGATGGGGAAGCTCTGCAGGTCTCCTGCCACCAGGGTCACCACCGGTGGCTTTTCCCTTTAGTGGGAAGCACGGAAGCTGCAAAAGGAGCATGCCAACGGCTTTTACCTGTTGGGAACCAGAGCAGGGATGGAGCGTCCGGCTGCCTCCAGCTTCCCACTCCGCAGAACCCCTCTCCTGGTGCCGTAGGGACGGCGTTACCCGCCTTCCTGCAGCAAGGCTTCGTTTAGAGCTGGAAAGCGTTAAGTGAGGATGGTGACAAGACCACTCCCAAATTGGATCACGCTTGCTTTCCCATCTGCGAGGGCAGCACCGGGGCAGTATGTTCTTTGGTGGGAGTGTCGTGCAAGCCTGTGCACCCTCCTCGGAGGCCAGCGCAGGCAGGCGGCCTGCGGCAGATGCGTAAAAGCCTGAAAACCCCAGGGAAGCGAGGAGAGGAGGGGGAAGGCAAGTTTACCACTGGTGTTTAATGCCGCAGTGCGTCAATTTAACGAATGCTCTTAAGGATGTCGCGCTAACTTCCCAAGTTGCTTGCTCCAGAAATAGAGCTTTCCTATGTGTGTCTGTTAGAGTAAGTCTCTATTGCCTAGATTTTTTAGCAGCGAGGATGTAATCTTTCTATATTTGCTCGGAGGACAATAATACTGATGCTTTCTATTTTTAACACATCGGCAGGGCAAAAATGCGCTTGGGAACCTTCAGGGAGCAGAGCAGCTCTGCTGGTAGCGCAGCCTGCACGGCCGGGCTTCGGGAGCGACACCAGCAGCTCAGCGAGCAGCGGGGGCTCTGAGGGTGCCTGGCCCCGCTTTTCGGCAGGTAAAGAGAGACCAGTCTGCACCGGGCTTGTCTCCCTGCTGCGGTGGGCTTGTCTCCCTGCTCCGGTGGGCTCAGCGGAGCCCGTGCTTCAGGGTCCCGGGGCTGGGCAATGGTGGGGAGGAGCAGGGACGCATGGCATCGTCCGTCCTTCTCTTCCTCCGGTTTCTCTCCCCGCTGTAGCCCTCTGAGGCCGCAGAGGCAGTGGGGAGCGCTGAAGGGTTTGTGGATCCGTTTGCGTTGCTGCCTCCGTGATGTTTGTTTGGGTGGTGTCAGGCCTGAAATCCCAGCTCAGGTCCTAAAAACATCTCAAGCCTTTTATGGTTTTTTTTTGTTTTTTCAAGAAAACGGTTTCCGTCACCACCTTGATCATGAAAAAGCGCTGCGAACAATAACTGGCAAAGCTTTCTGAAATGGGAGGTGAATAACAAACCTGGCACCGACTCGAGTCGCAATCCCGAGCTTGGGGGCTGATTCATAACTTTGTGTGGTTCTGCCCTGGCCAGGTCCTTCTGCCACCCTCATCTGCTCAAGCTGCCGTCAGCAGCCGTCCTCCAGCGGGACAGGCTTGCGTTGGTCCGTGCAGGGTTTTCCGGCTGCTGACGTGCGTGCTGGAGGAGCCTGAACACGTGCACCTCCCATTCGGAGGAGAAAATAGGAATTTAGGGTGGAACTTGCTCCCTGGGGGCTTTGTTTCGCCCTCCAGGCTGGGTCCAGAGAAAGCGTCTTCTCCAGCACTGGGTTTGGTTTTTTTTTCCCTGCAGTGGAAAATCCCACCGATCTCGGGAGTGGATTTTATCATGGTGTTTGTGCCTGTTGCAAAGGCTCTGGTTTCCAGCCCCTCTGCGGGACCACGCGCAGCGATTGCCGTGTTTCCACGGCCGCTGGTGGCTGCCAGTGGATTTTTTGGATTAAATCCGAGTCCTGGCCGTTGTGTCAGGGCATCCCGGGTGAAGGTGGTGCCTGTGCTGGCAGCTGCCCCTCCTGGACGGGGCAGCAGGTTCGCGTTTCGGGGCTGGTCCTTTGGGGCAAAGAGGCTATTTTGGGTTTGCTGTCCCGAGTGTGCAGCCGCGTGGGGCTCGGCCCCCGACAGGGACAATGGCAGGAAGCTGGGAGCCGCGCGGCGCTCCTTGCCGCTGGCCAGGCACCGCATCCTCGCAGAGCCGAGGCTGCCTCTGCCGCCACTCCTCCCTTGCTATTTCCATCGCATTGTCCGGAGGAGAGGAAGGATGTTTCCAGCCTTCTTCCTTTTTGCCTCAAAGGGATGTAGGGTGGGCGGGGAGGGGAGGGGAGAGGATTTTTCTTGCTGGCAGTTGTGCAATAGGCGAAATTACGGCTTTTTGAAGCACCATCCCGCTCCGCCCAGGTCAAAGGGGCTGATGCGTCTTGGCCTGAGCCATCCCCGAGGTCTCCCCTCCTCTGCAGAGTCTTGGCAGGGGAGGTGCATCTCGTCCCGTGTCCCCGCTGGCCGCCAGCGGGCTCAGGCGTGTCCTGCTGCGCGAGGCGGGGGCTCGGAGCTCTGTCGGAGAAGATGCTTCTGCAACGTGGCTTTTAGTGGATGCTCAGACGTGGCCGGACTCGTGGTGCTCAGCAGCGCTGGGGGGGAGATGCTGCTGCCACTGCATCCCTTGTGCATCCTGGCGGTGGGGTGAGGCTGTTGTGAGCGTGCTGGCGGTCAATGGAAGGTATTTTGGGAAGGCAAAGTGGGATCCTAATGTTGTAAATGCCCGGAGCGGTGTCACGGTGGGGATGTGGAGGTGTTGTGGTGGGGCTGCAGAGGGTGGGAAGATAATCTTATCCCTGCTCCCTCGGCGGGGATGTGTTCAGGTGCCTCTAGAAGTGTGTGGTGGGGGAAAGGGAACGGGGAAGGTCAGCTCTCGCTCTGTGGTGGAGAAATACAGCCATGAAAGGGGGTTTTTGGCTTTTTTGGGGATATTTTTACTTCATCTTGCGGACAGGGCTCTGATGGGGGACTGAGGAACGCTGCAAAGTCCTTCCTGCATTTTTGCACAGCTCCGACTGCTGTGGCCATGCAAAGTCAAGGCTCCCCACTGCGCCGGAGGAGGCCGGGCTCCCACGTGCCAGGAAGTGAAAGCAGAATTAATTAAGATGGGAAATGATCTTAATTTGCTCCGGCTAAATCCCTTTAGCACCAGTAAACCCCAAACATTTGAAGCAAAGATCTTGGTCAGAGCGCGGCCACACCTCTGCTGTCGTTCAGAGGTGGAGAAATCGCCCGTGACACATCTCTGAGGGTTTCACTGTATGGGAGAGTTTTACCAGTTTTACTGGGGTGATTGTCGCTTCCTGGTAGCAGCCAAACTGGGAAAAGCCCGTCTCTAACTGAACTGGATCCCAGCTCAGCTGAGATCACCCCAGGACAGGCAGAAGAGTCCAACTTCAGATCTCACGTGTGCTGGTGTTGAGCCTGTCCTGGGACAGCCCCAGGACTTAGCAGCACTGCTGATTTTTCTGTAGGGGACCAGAAAGCTGTGAGGATCCCTTTAGGCTTTTTTTTTTTTTTTCTTCTTTACTTGTCCCAGAGTGAATTGGGATGCAGCGTGGCTGTTGTGTCCTCCTCGAACAGTATCTGCTGTGCGTGGTACCCGTCACATGCCGTTCTCAGGGATGCCCTCCATACCCGGCTTTGGAGCTGTGGAACATTTCTGACAAAGCCCAGCGTCGGGGCCAGCCCACGTAACCTGCCAGGAATACTGGGAGCTCCCGGATTTTGCTGCTGACAGGAGGTGTCCGGCAGTGCCAGGGCGATGGAGCAATTACTTGGCGGCCATCGGAGCCAGCTCTTTGCATTAGCGAAAAATGCGAATGATCTGCAGGCTTGTGAAAGTGCTCTTGGTCCCCGGGGGGGTCGGGGTAACGACCTCGCCTGCGTGTCCTCGGCGGTCGAAGCCTTCCTGGCGCGTTGGCCAGGCGTGGCCCGTGGCGTGTGTTGGCGTTGGCCGCCCTGCGGTGGGATACGCAGCGGGGAGAGGTTGCGTGGAAGGCGGAGGAGATGCGCAGTTCACTTGTCTCCTTCCTCCTCCGTGGTTTTGCGGTTATAGGGAGGCTCGGAGCATGGAGCAGAACAGCACATCTTCTGTAAACCAGCTCAGAAATGATGCTGAAGGAGCTGATGCAATAAAATACCGCTTTAGGTTGGGGCAGAAGTTTTCCCCCATTTTAAAAAAAATACGAGCAAGCTGGGTGTAAGCTTCGTTACTGTATTGCGCGTTCCCGTTTGCCAAGCAGAGGGGGTCCTGTGTTCCTCTCCGGCAGCTGCCACGGCGAGGGCGGTTGGATTGGGCACACGTGGGAGCAGGAGGAGGGTTGGCATCGTGGACTGGCCTCTGCTCCGCCGCGGCTTTTGCTTCCCCGACGAAGACCTCGGCATTTCCACCTGCTGCTGCGTGGGACCTGGGTGCCAGCCACCTGCCGGAGCCCACGCAAAGCCTCCCTGTTTATTTTGTCTAAAAGCAATATCCCCCAAAGCAGCGGGGAGGGGGGAAATACCCACTCTGGCTTAATTACATTTAATGAGGCTGATGGGGCTGGCTGCCGGCGAGCTGAGGGCTTTGCCAAGGTTCCTACTCGCCCGTGAGAACTGCAAGGGTGTGGTGTGCGGCCGCGCCTGGCTTCGCAACCGCGGGGAGAGAAGATCTGAGAGCTCCCGCCACCCTGCGCCGCAGTCGCCGTGCCGCTCGCCCCATGCCATCGGCCCAGCGGGCGTAGCAGGGCTCAGCTCCCCGGGCGCGTGGACCCCCCGAGGGACTCGGAGGAAGGCGATGACGTCTATAGGTGAGCGTGCCGGACGGGTGGGAAATACCTCGCGCCGACTTTACAGGGGTCTCCTGAAGGTGGGTTTGTGTTAGATGCACCTTGAGCATCCTTTCCTCTTGGAGCTGGCTCCCGGTTCAGCTCCGGAGCGCGCACCCAGCTGGGCGCCGTCATTTGTTTGATCATCAAGTGAGTTTTAGGGTCCTGGATTGAGGCCCGGAGTTTGCAGAGCTGACACCAGGTCTGATCCCGAGAGGTGCCGAGGGCTCAAATCCCGACACGTGCACCGATTCCTCAGCAGCTGAGGTTAAACTGCTGCGCTGGGCTCACCAGGGGTTGGTTTGTTTATTGATTTTCCTTTTTTCCCCCATTCTTGAGCGGCTCAGCAGCGGAATTAACCCTGCTTTTTGGGCTAAACAGCCTGGGCAGTGTTGCTACATGTGTACGGAGCGCACACACCCCACCGCACCCTCCGTCCCCGCCAGGCGCTTTGGCTGCCTCGGGGCACCCGCGTTCTGCAGCCGTCAGCTGGGAGCCGGCCCGCGTCCTCCTCCTCCGAGGTTTCTCCCTGCTGACTGCTCTTTGCTCCTGCTTTTCCCCAGGCAAGCTCCGGCTGCATGGAGGACACCGGGTCCTCCTTGCATTTCTTTACCCCCAGCTCTCCCGGAGACCCAGAAATCCTCCATGGCTTGGCCGTGCCGTTTCTTGTGGCTTTTCCAGACTGGGTGGCATTCCCTAGCTTCAGCATCGCGGATCTCTTCCCAGCATCCCTCCCGGCTGCTTGCACGCGCCAGCATAACCCAGATTTACCCCTCAGGGCCACTGTCACTGGTGTCCCCGTGATGTGGCAGAAGGGCTTGTTGAATCCAGGCGTGTTTCAGCCTCCCCTGCGTGAAGGATTTGCCGCCTGCCCCTTGCCCAGCCGCACAGATGCCGACTGTGAGCCAAAGGCCGTGCTGTTCCGGCCTCTTCCTGAGCACCCAGGTATGGGAGGCAGTGCCAGGCAGCCCCACAGCACACGATACCAGAAGTGTATTTGTGCAGGAAACTGAAAATGTTGTGGCTTCCTTCCTCCGACATAAATAGCTCTTGCCCTAGAACCCGAGTCTCCGCTCTGCGCGCCAGTGGGGACCTTGAGGCAGCGCTCGGGGACCCCGTGTGCGGGGCAAAGCTGGGCCCTCCCCAGTTTTGAAGGTCTCCTTGCTCAAAACACCTCACGGTCAGCGAGGTTTGGGGTGAGCTGCGGTTGTGCCCCCGCTGCTGGCGGATCCGCACGGGGAATTTCCCTAGTGCCTCTTTCCCTGGGATGCATCTTATTCCCATAAAGCTGGGGCTGCTGGTGTTTCGCCCGGCTCCTTGTTAATTTTCTTTTCATGACCGAATCCGCCTTCCAGCCCAGCCTTGGACCTCGGCCAGCGTTTGCCAAAGGGATTTCCTTCTCTGCAGCACGCAGAGAGGCTCCAATTAATGGGCAGGTCCCCTTGAGTCGTCACTCGCTGAGAGTGGGTATTGTGGGAGTCCAGGTTTTTTTGTCTCAGCACTCCCAGATCAAGCAAGACACCGCTTCGGAGCCCTGAGCTCTTCCCCAGGGGCTTATGAGTCAAGCCGGGCTCTTGCTGTGTTGCACGCAGCAATTAAAAAAAATAAAAGCCTCGGCTGAGCTGTAGCGCTGGTGACAGCGGCCCCCGCGTAGCCACGACCCTCCGCAGGCGGCGTGAGGCCAGTTGTAGCTTTGAGCCAAGCGGATGGAGGTGTTGCTCCGGGCCGTGCCCGCGGGGTGCTCCGGGCCGCGGCGGGATGCTCCGAACGGTGGTGGCTTCGTGCGCATGGGGAGGGGGTGACGGCAGCGAGGACCCCTGCGGGCAGCGGCGTGGTGCGGGGCAGAGGTGGTGCCGAGCCCGTCGGCGTGCTGTCCAAACCGGTTGGGAACGCTCTCCCTCTGCTTATGCAAAGGGTTGGTAATTGAGGAGAGGTTCGTTTTAATCGTTTGATCTCTCCTCTGCTTCCCTTGGCACAGAGGCCGCATCCTCTAGTGCTGATGTAATCAAACCCGGCGCGGGAAGACAAGGCGTCCTGCGCCGAGAGGGTGCTCGCTCGCTTCCCGGGAGCGCTCGACTCTGTCCGCGGGGCTGCCGCTGCCGCTCTGCCTCTCTTGGCATCTACCTGCTTGGAGAACGGGCACCTGGAGGAGCTCGTCTTGCCAGGACTGGTGCCAAAACCTCTCTCCAAAGACAATCTGTGTGGGCTGCAGGCCGGGAGATGATGCTGAGGCTCTAGACTGGACCGTTGCCTCTTGCCAGGAGCCCGGTTGAGGGACAAGATGGGGCTGTCAGAAGAGACCGGGCTGTTCCAGCTCAGGCGGAGCGGACGTATTTGCTTCCCTGGAGCTGCTGCCCATCGTCTGTGTCCGTCTCTGCCTGCAGGCCTTGGCAGTATTTGAGGTTTCGGGAGCACACCGCCACATCTCGCCCCTTCCCCGCCTGCTCCCGGAGTCGTGTCCGCCAGGAGAGGACAATGGGCGGTGGAGATGCGTAGCAGCGCTCCGTGGGGTGCGTTTGCAGGGCAGGAGGGAGCGGTGGGGCTCGGTGTCAGCCCACTGCGGAGAAAGGCTTCGAGGGAGGACCCGGGAGGAAGGGCGCTGCCTCTCCATCACCTGGCTCGGGAGAGCACCGTGTGCGCGGCTACGCCGACCCACTGCTGGTGGCTCTTGAGCCGGGAATAGCCGGCAGATCCCGTCCAGGCTGTGCAACCAGGTGAGGGTGGTCGGAGGGGAAGGAGTCCGATGGGGTGGGCGGCACTAAGGGGGATGTTTCCCTTCTGGGAGGGGAGGACTTTTCCTTAATCTCAGGAGTTTTCATGAGCAGAAGCTGATGAACAGCCTACGCTGTTCTGGAGAGCATGAGGAGCCACCAGGCAACTTTGGTTTTCCTTCAACGGAGCCCTTTGCTCGTGAATTTCCCTCTGTTTTGGAGCAAATAGGGGTTGTTGCGAGGTTTCCTGGGGATACCTTGCACTCTTCCACACGGCATCCTCCCCGGGGAGCCTCGTGTTGCTGTTTGGGCTGGGGTTTATGACTGGTGGGGGTGGGAGGATGCAAGTGCTGGCAGCAAATGACTGCCAGAGGTTTCCATCTGTGCCAGAGCCGTGGCGGGGATGGAGCCCACTTGTTGTCCCTCTGGTCCCACGTCCCGGCTGTGGTTGCAGGAGATGAGCTCTTTGGTCCCACATTGCACCACGTGCTGCCCACGCTCGGACCGTGCGGTGCGGGGAGCTGCCGCTTCTGCAAAGAAACTGGTTTAAACGCTGTTTATTTACTTACTTGCTTTAGATGCTGATAAGCACACACGTACACCTGCCTGCGTAGGCATGGCTGATGGTGCCATATATCAGGGCACGACGGAGGAACAGCCGGCAGGAACAGGGATGCCTTATGCTGGGATGGTAAGCAGTTATTTGAGAAACCACAGCCGCTGTGCTGCCTGCCTGCGGCGGGATTTGATCCTGCCTGTGCCCAGCTCTTTCCATGGCTTAGTGCCTGTGTGTCCCTGTGACCGACCGATCTCAAATTTAGACTCGAAACTTATCTCCGAGTTTTGCTGTGCAGGTTTTGCCTCTGCAGGTTTGTAGTTGGGCTTGGAAGGCATTGGAAATTCATCCCTGGGAGAGGGGCGGCATCCTGGGAGCTCAGCCCTTGGCAGGTTTGCAAGTCGCTCCAGCTCCTCTGGGAGCTGTACGTGAGCACGAAGGAAGTCGCTCGGTGGTTTAAGCAGCGCCTGCGGTGAAGTTTGGCATGAAGCTTTGGGGTAATTTAGCATGCTGCAGGGTTCCCTTGGGATCCTCCTGAGCGGCTTCGCCCTGCAGGCAAAACTCTTTCAAGGCCAATCTGCACACACGGATTTGAGAGCACGTGGAAAACCTGCCTTGAAACACGCGCTTAAACACACCTGCGTGGAGCTGCTCGTCCCACCGACCCCATCTGTGGGGCAGATCCGGGCCAGCAAGGAGGGTCTGTTTCGGGAGGGCACGGGCACCCCTATTCCACTGCGGATGCTCCACTCACTTCCATGAGTGTTCCATTGAGTCCTGAATGGTTCACTGAGTCCTCCTGCCCTATAGGGATGCTGTGGGAATGTGTTGCATGGTCCCGTGTCCCTGATGAGCCCGGATGGGAACACCGATACTGGGG
>VZSF01001235.1:118097-142272 GCA_013398295.1 Chionis minor
GGGGGGCTGAGATGCAGAGCATTAAATATAGCATTAAAGAGCGTTAAATAGCGGCAGATCCAGGTACGAAGCTTTTTTGCTCTGTGTCTCTGTAGCGCAGACCGGCCTCGGCGCACCGGGAGATTTATGGGTCCCGGAGTCATGAGTTTCAAAATGTAACTACGCACATTTGTGGGGAGAAAATTCCAGGGAGGGCTATTAAATGTCTGACTCAAAGGTCACGAGCCGCAAATAACCGGCAAGAGTAATCAGGGGAAGTATCTCGCCCTGATCTGCTTCCCGAGGCCTGATGTGGATCCTCGTTTACAGGCTGGAACAGGGTATTTTCTGATTTATGTGCTTGAAATACCTAAATAATGTGCTTTGCTCACAGGTGTCTGTGCGTAGTCGGGGTGGTTTCAGGTGTGTTGCTTTTAATCCTGGTTCATGACTTGGGCTGCGGAAAGAGTTTTGTGATACACGCGTTGACTTTGCCGAACTTTAATCATTGTTTGTCCCGAATTTTTTCTGGAAGCTTTCTGCCGAGGAAAGTTTGTGAGAATCGGAGTAGAAAAATACGGTTTTCCCCTTGTGGGAAAACTCTCAGGGGCTTTTCATAGAGATGCATCAGCCTCTTCTTGTTTTTGGAGCAGGAATTTGATGTCTGGTAGGGAGGAGAGGGACCCACCCACATCTGGCCGGTTCATAAAGCCCTTGAAACTCCCAGTTAACGTGCTCCATAAAGAGTTATCAGAATTTGGCAACCAACCGCTCCAACCATTACATCTTCCCCGAGCATCATCTGGTCTCTTATGGCTCACGGGGGACGCTGCGTACGGCCGCTCCGCGCGGGGACAGCTGCATTGGCGCAGGGCTTTCCCCGGAGCTGCCTTCCCCGGAGCGACGCGGTGGCCGCCCTGCGCTCCCCCAGCAGCCGCCCGGCCAGGCGAGAAAGGAGGAAAATGCCCCAAATCCTCCCATTTCGTGGGGTCCCGCCAGGAAGCCCCTGGGGAACGTGCGAGCAGATGGAGGTAGGGGGAGCAGAGGGGTGCGTGGAGCACTGGTGTGGGGGTCCCCGCTGTCCCCCCAAGAGCTGTGAGACATGATGTGGCCCGTGTGTCCCCGCTCCTGGTGTAGCTGGAGTGGGGTGATGCTGGTTTTGTCATTTTTTTTTTTTTTTTTTGCTTGGTTTTGAGGGGAGCAGAGTGTTCGGTCCCGTAATTAAAAGCAGCGTACGCCCCCAGGGCCAGGGTGAGGTTACGCGAGGTACCCCGACTCCGGGATTTCCTATTTCTCAAGTCCTGGCTTTGTGATCTTAATGTTATTTCAACATAGCCCTTTTCGTGTGGTTTCTAATTTAAGTGTTTTTAATTTGAACAAATTCCCTCCAGCTAATTTTTAGTTACTTGTGCATGGCTCCGGAGAAGACCTTTTCCTTTTATTAAAGAGGAATGTTTTTAATCACACGCATTCTTCAACCTGACTGAACTCTGACCCTTTCACAGCTAATCAACATAAGATGGGAAACAGTTTTCAAAAAAAAAAAAAAAACCCCAACAAAAAACCAAACCCAAAAAACCAAACCGCTTTTAACTGCTGCTCAGCCTCAGACAAAGCTCTTCGCCGTGTGCGATCTCCTCCCGGGCCGCGCTGGTGAGGAATCCCGGCGGGAGGGGCTGCGCGGAAAAGCGTAGCAGTTGGTGCCGCTGCTTCGCTCCGTGATAAGCCGCCTGCCCGGCTTTGTTTGCTTCTTGCTTTATTTTTTCCCTCTTATATAAGCTGACGGCTGATCTTGCCTCTTTTAAAAAAAAAATACAACAAAAAAAAAATCAGGAAAAGCCAAAGCAAAGATTTCTGTGCTGTTTTTTTGCTTTTTTTTTTTTGGGGGGGGGGGTGGCTGTCTGAGAGCAGCAGCGCGACCAGCGATTTCCCCGTTGGGAGCGAGCAGCGCAAGCGCCGCGTTGCCGCTGCCTGCCTAGCAACCGCGCGGCCCGCGGTGCGCGCTGCTCCCATCCCGGCCAAAAGCTCCGCAGCCGGAGGCCGAGCGGCGCTCGGGCGTTTTGCGATGGGGGGGAGCCCGTCGCCGTCACCACGTTGGCTCCGGGTCTCTCCCTACGCTGGCTCCGGGTCTCTCCCCACCGCGCCAACGAGCGCGCCGGATCTCGGAGCCCTTCGGCTGTTTGCGCCGCACAGGCAGCCTGGAAAAGGCTGGGAATGGGTGGTGGGTTGTTGAGCACCACCGAAGGCTTTCCCAGGAGAGACTCTGTGCCCAAGCTCCTCGTGGCTGTGTTGCAATCTCCCCTTTCTGTGGAGGGAGGGTGGTGCCGCGGCGGCTTGTACCTGCCCAGGTGCGGAGCGGTTTGTGCAATGGGCTCGGCGCCCCCAGGGACGCTCGCCCCCGCGGTGCGGTTTGCCTCGGCTTCCTCCCGGCGTAGCGGCGTGTTTTCCTCCCGGTGACCTGGCCTGTGCCAGGTGACCCAGAAAAACAACCGCTCGATGCTGCAGCGATGGGACGGCCCCGGCGCTGCTGCGTTACCGCCAGGCCACGTGCTGCCAGCGGGGACAAGGCAGCAAGTGATCCCCATGGCCACCTTCACCACCCGCCCAGGAGAAAGGCTGATGCTGCCCCAAATACCTTCTGGGTTGTTTGAGCTGAGCAGTCGAGCTCTGCAATTAGTGATTGTTCAGCAGAAGTGGGGCGGAGAGGGAGACGGCATCACGTCTTCGCAAAATGCCTGAGTTTTGCCGTGTTTTAACGGCGGGGTCGTTTGCGAAGCCTGTCGCCGTGCCCCGGTGCCACCGCGCTGCTGCTGGTGACACGGTGGCTGCTGAGCCCCCGCCAGCCCCAGCGCTCGCGTGAAGATGAGTTTGCCACCAGCGCCAGCCTTCCCGTGTGAACGTTCTTGCAAACTAAAAATAATTCGCAAAAATGTTGGCAGCTGGACATCCAGCCGGGAGAGGAGCCTGTCCCAGAAACCTTCCGCCTCTTCCCGCTGTGGGTGCTCCCAGCTCCCTTCTCCTGGCCCTGCGGGTGAGGGGGATGATGGATTTGGCCCCCTGAGGCTGCACGGGGCCAGCAGAGCATCCCGCTCCCAGCCTCGCATCCCCCTCCCAGCCCGCGCATCCCAGTCCCAGCCCCTCCGTGGCCGTGTGTCACGGTGCTGGTGGCTTACGAGGGTCTGCTGGGAACCGGCGGGACCTGGGCTGGCTTGGGGAAAGGGGCAGACCCCCCAGGAGCCGGCGTGAGGCCGTGCTTTTGGCCTTCTTTGGGTGTGGGGAAGAGGAGGAGCTGCTCGCCTGGCTGCCTGCCCCCTGGATCATGTGTGAGCATCGGAGGCTGCCGGGGAGGGGAGTTGTTTACTGTAACTCTTGGCGGAGGTCCCAGCATGAAACCCCAAATGAATTCAAGCTGCCGCGGGAGGTCACAGCTGAAACAAACAGCTCCCAGGGCAGGAAGGGCTTTGCGAAGGGGTCCGGAGCTGCTGGAGCCCGGGCTGGAGCAGGAGGGATGCAGGGCATCCCGGGGAGCTGCCACGCGCAGGTGCCGCACGCCAGAGGGGTCCCCAGTGTGGGGACAGTGGCCGAGGTTCCTACCCCGGGGATGGGCTGTGCTCCCTGCACCGCTGCCCCCCGGCCTGTCCTCGTCCCTCGCCACCCTGGCACTTGGCACGTAAAGCGTCGGATTTCCAAGCTCTGGAAAACCACCCTGAGTTTTGTGGCTTTAGCCCGCGCTGGCCGAGTGTGAAGCTGTAACGTCGGGGCTTTGTGTGGGCCGGGACGCCTGTATCGCCCTGCGGCACTTCGGGCCGGTCTGCGCTCCCGCGGTGCCTTGTTTTCATCCCATCCTCTCTGTCTTCCACCTCCTAAATATGTTGCTGAAACATCCCCAGCTTAGCAAAGCCCGGCGTAGCGGAGTGCTCCCTGCGCCATCGACGTGCAGGGCTGGGGGGCCGTGGCAGGAGGAGGGTCTGTGCAGGCTCTGCCGGCGGCTCTTCCCTGGCTCCGGTGCCTCTTGGCCGTGGGGATGCTCGACAGCCTTTTTCCTGGCTCCGGGCGAGCAGTGAGGAGTTGTTTTTCTGGCTGCTGGCCGCTGGCCTGCCCGTCCTCCCTCTCCCCCGGCACACGCGTTCCCTCCCACTTCTCCTCTTCCGCTGCTGCGGAGTTTGTTTTTAAAAAGACTAAAACAAATGAGGTAGAGAGATTCCCAGAGACCCCGCCAGTGCCTTCCCCCTCAGCCCCGTGCCGCTGTCTGCGTCTTCTCCTCTGTCTCCAGAGGTGCCTGTAATAGCCCCTCCTGCCCCCGTGGTTGCCCGCGGGACCTTCTCGCCCCATTTTGCCCCGCGGAGGTGCTGGGGGAGCCATGCTGAGCCTGGGGATGCTGCAGATGGGGAGGTGAGAACAAGAATGCTGCTGCTGAGCTGCATGGGAACTGCCCGTGGGCATTTTTTGGGCATTTCAAGCACGGCAAGTAGAGGAAGGCTGTGACAACTCTCCTCCGGATGAGAGGTGGCCATCTCTTTTCCGAGGATGGAGGCTGTGGCTTGGTGGGCTGGTCCCTTCCTCATTGTGCCCTGACTTAACCCTCCAAATGATGCTCCTGCACGTTAGCAGCCCTTCTCAGTATCTCAAAGCTGAGCTGGGGTCCCCCGCCGGCCCCGCTGCTGCTGCCCCTTCGTGGTGTACAGCAGGACAGTGACATTTAGCTGGAGGGGACCGAGGGATGGCTGAGCTTCAGCAAGTTCCTGCAGATAGACGGCGTCACGTGGCGGGGATTTGGCTCGGCTGGGAGCTGTCAGAAGTCCCCGTTTCCCATCCTGAGATTTGCTCGTTACAGTCTGTCCTTGTCTGGCTGCCAGCAGCCCGGCGCGTTGGGTAGCACGACGTATGCCGCGGCGCTGCCTCCCTCCAGCCTTCCTCCCACCAAGCATCCCCGAGGGGCTTGGCCAGCGCCCGTCCCTCTGGCATCCTCCTCCTCATTACCAGCAGGTGGGAACACACGTGAGCTGAGAAGCAAGAGGTGACAGCCCAGCTTTATCGCTTGCATCCTTCAAAATCACCGATGTTTAGCAAGAACCTGAGGCCCTTTGGGGATTGCTGGAGCTGGGAGGTTTCTGGAGCAACAGGCACATACAGCCTCCCAGGGCGCCGGTGCTGGCAGGGAGACAGGACTGAGCACCGCAGCATCTCAGGTAGCTCTGGGATGAATTGTCAGTCCCGTGGAGGACGTCAGGCTTTTTGGGACCGCTGGCTTCTTGCAGGTGTTGAAGGGCACCTGGAGAGGAGACTCGGGATCTTCTTGCTGGGGGTAACTTCACTTGGACCCTTGTTCACTCATAAAAGCGCAGCTGAAACGTGCTCGTCTGCTTTTGCCGTGTGACCCTTTAAGGGGGCTGTGAACTACCGGAGTGAGAGGAGGGTGTAGCGAGGTGGGGGTCAAGCTCTTCTCTCAAGGAACAAGCAATAGGACAAGAGGAGACGGCCTCAAGTTGTGCCAGGGGAGGTTTAGGTTGGATAT
Source organism: Chionis minor (assembly GCA_013398295.1). NCBI lineage: Eukaryota > Metazoa > Chordata > Aves > Charadriiformes > Chionidae > Chionis > Chionis minor. The sequence goes on from VZSF01001235.1 coordinate 123,592, forward strand.
TAGGAAAAACTTCTTTACGGAAAGGGTTATCAAGCGCTGGAACAGGCTGCCCAGGGAGGTGGTGGAATCACTGTCCCTGGAGGGATTTAAAAGACAGACGCGGTGCTGAGGGACATGGGTTAGGGATGGTTTTGGCAGTGTAGGTTTATGGTTGGACTCGATGATCTTGAAGGTCTCTTCCAACCCAAGTGATTCCGTGGGGCTTATCCTGCCCATCTAGTGGCATCACGCCATGTCCAGCCCCGGCGCCTCGGTGGTAACGGGGCAGAGGAGCTCAGCGGCTTTTGGGCTGCGGCTCTTGATCTTCCTCAACCTCCGTATCCCGCTGGTTACGGTGGGGCAGGCGGGGTGTAGCAATTAGAGCCAATTAGCCAAAGGCAAATGAAATCCCAAGCAGTTATCAGTGAGAGGGAGAGAGAACGGGATAAACCCAGCGATGGGGTTTCCTGGGAACGTCAGGTCCTTCTCTGACATGGCCTGAGGTCGGGGATGTTTCTGTCCTGGAGAACTGAGCTGGTGCCGAGAAGTGTTTGCCCTCGACCGGAGGGAATTTTCTCTGCCTGGGCCACGCAGGAAAGCTGGAGCTGGCCCCGATTCAGCAGGGCCGTGCACCCCGTCGTCTGCAGGGATGCGCGCCTGCGGCTATTAATAGTCCCTGTGCCCTCCTTGGGTGAACAGGCTCGTGCTCCTTCCCCTTGCCGGGAGTTTGCCGGGTTTCCCCTGGCAGAGCTGCGTAAATGCCGCGTTACGGGGCAGAGATTTCTCCTGCAATAGCGCAGGCGTCACCACCGGCTCCCTCCCGCCGTTGAGGCTGAGGTTTGAGCAGCGCAGGGTGTGGTTCTCCGGCTGTAAAATAACATTTGCATTTGTTTTTTTGGGGTTTTTTTTGTTGTGTTTTTTTTTTTTTTTTTAATTGAAACTGCTTTTGGAAAACAATTAGCTCTCAGGCGACCTTGGCCCCGCGTCCTGCCAGAGCATCCCCCTTGCAGCATCTTTTCATGCAGAATTTCCTGCCTGCCCATTTCCAGCTTCCCCTGCGCCGCAGTGCCCGTGACGAAGCGCGAAGCTGCAAGCGGCCACGGCTGCCTCGCACCCGGCCGCGTTTGGTTCACGGGACGCCACGGGGCTTGTCCGTGCGTCCTTCAGGTGCTGTCGTGCTCACTCGTCCCCTTTCTGCCTGCTTGCTGCCTTCTTGCGGTGTTGTTCGGAGCATCCCGCTGCAGAGGTGCAGGAAGATTGCCGCAGCTGCCGGCATCCCTTGGCTGGGCGGCTCTTCTGCAGGTTTGTCTTCTGTTTGTCGCAGCTGGAGGCGACCAGCTGGGCTTTGCACCGGCCCGTGGCACGTGCAGGATAAAATTAAGGAAATCTTTAGGAGCTGGTTGGTGAAGATCCCCTGGGGCGGTGGGTGCTCCAGCGCTCTGTGTATTGGGGCTGTTTTAGGTGTTCCCGTGAGGACGGGGGATTCACCACCTGGGGAAGCTGCATCCAGGCAGGGCAGGAGTGTCTGAAGTTTGCAAAGCGATTCTGAGCCGTGATGTCAGGGAGAGACGCCTGTTGCACCTTGGAGACTCTCCAAGGGTGTACGATTTATAGGGTTTTTTGCCCAGATGACGGAGGAGGCTTTCGCAGGCAGTCGATGGTGTGTGGCAAACCCTGCTCAAGGGCAGGGCGTTTTCCTCGCGGTGCCCTCCCGTGCATCGGGATATATCCGGGCCCCATCCTGATGCTTTCCCTGCATACCAAATGGGGTGGTCTGAGCCGGCCAGGGATTAAGCTGTGCCCTGCTTTGTGTCTCGACAGCTGCTGTGAACCCGTGCACCTCCCCACGGGTGCCCCAGACCGCTCCCATGGACCTACGGATCGGGCAGCGCGTCGTCAAGCCCGGCTCTGACACCACCTTGCTGGCCCTGAAGCACACGCAGCAGCTGCAGCACCAGCTCTTCCTCGCCAGCCTGCACCAGCAGCAAGTGGAGCAGCTCGCCCACCAGCACGTGAGGGTACGGGCACCCTGGGGTGCAGGGGGTGGACCCACACCCTTTTTCGGTAGCGGCTGGAGGGGGGGACTGGACACTTTGAAGGATTAATTTTGCCCCCAAAGCACGTAGCTCACGGTGCCATGTGTGTCCGCCAGCAGTGCCCTATGTCGGGTCTGACTTTGCCCAAGCTCCCATCTCTGGCAGGGGTTAAGAGGAAGAAGCTGGAAATCCCAACGCCAAAATAACCTTCCCAGGTGAATTCCTTCTTTCCCCTGAGCTGGAGAGCCCGTAGCGCTTTTTAGCCAGCCTGGAGACCTCTCTGACGCAAGGAGGCCAGTTAGGGAGTCAGGTGGGGAGGGTTTCGTGTCTTATTTTCAGGCCAAATCTCCGTCCTGCCAAGGCCAGCGGGAGGGCTGGGGCCTCCTGGGATGCGCGGAGCGGGGAAATGTTTTCAGCCGCATACCATGTGTGCTGAGCGAGGAGCCAGAGCGACTGGACAGGATGCCTGGTGTCTGTGATCTGCCACTCCGCTTGGCCACTGGCTGTTTCTCTGCCCTAAAGGCACAACTTACTCACTTTACAAGCTAATTTGCTTTTCTGGGAAGTCTTCGCTGAAATTCTCTAGTGTCACCCAGAATAGCATCCCTGCCCTGCGCAGCCTCTGCTGCCAGACTCTGCATTGTCACAAAATTAGGGCAAGATTTAGTTTGGATGGTTCCTCTGGAGGCCCCCGCTGGGCCAATTTTAGAGGGAGGGCAGGTTGTGGAGGGTCCCGTCCAGGTAAGCTGTGACCGTCCCCAAGTACCGTGATCACCCCCTGCCTGTCCCATCGCAGGGCTCTGCCGCGCTCATGGCAGGAATCAGTTCCATATATCCAGTTGGGATTTCCCTCGTGGAACGTCTGTCCTGTCCCATCCATCATGTGGAGGAGCCTGGTTCCATCTGCTCCATGACCCCTTTTGGGTGGTGGAAGATGCAGTTGTACCCCCAAACCTCTGGACTGAGCACACGCAGCCTCATCCGCTTCTCTCACGTTCCGTGTGCTCTGCTCCTGAGTCGTGGGCTCACTAGGCCCAGTAACCTTGTCTGGAAGCCCTGGTGGAACCACACTGAGCTTTCTGGGAGAGGCTGAGCAGCAGCTTGGTCCACGCAAGGAGAATTTGAGATGTTGCTGCTGCCACAGTTGATGGGTGCTTAGAGGCAGACGTGATGCTTTCTGACCTCCCTGTGAGATGGGATCGTCTCTGAAAACCTCAGCTTTGGAAAACACCAAGATCCAAACTTTTAAGACTAGTAGAAAAGGGGTTTTTTTTCTTTTTTTAGTCAACTATGATCTTTGGTTTTGTTGTATTATAACGTGCTCCAGCTACCGATAGGTCAAAACACCGTGAAAGGCAGCAAGTTGAAAGAGACTGATTTGAGTTTTACAGTGTCCCTGGGGAGAGCGTCTCTGGAGACAAAGATGCGTCCTGTTTGCTGTGGTGAAACAACTCGACACGTTCGTGTCGGCCAGGGCTGCCCATCGGGTTTCCAAAAATGACATAACGGACCGTTTCAGACATGCTCCGCCACCGTGGCGGTGTGCCTTGGCCTCGGGGAGGGCGGTGAGAGGCCTTGGGGCTGTGTGGGGTGAGGCCAGGAGTGCTGACCTTGTGCCTCTGCTCTCCCAGGTGACCATGGAGTCCCCGCACCGTGAAGCTGAGCCCGGGCAACAGGAGCAGGAGCTGCGGCAGATCCTTAACAAGGACAAGAGCAAGCGAAGTAAGAGCCTCCGTGCGTCTGCCAGCATGTGGCACTGGGCACTGCGTCTCTGCCCAAGGAGCCGTGTCCCCAAAACGGGGGAGTGAGATCAGGGTGGCTTTTAGAAGGGGGCTCAGCAGGTGATTCTGCCCTTCCCCAGGCCGAGTTCTGCCTTCTCTGGGTCGAAAGGCATGTGATAGCACCCACCCCGCTGAGCATCTCTGTCCTGCGCATCAACCCGAGCTGTGCTCTGTGCCGGCCTGGGGACAAGAGGACATCTTGGTGTCAGTGGGGAAGTCCGGTCCTTCTGACCAGCAAGCAGCGATGCCAGCAAGTTGCACTTAGCAGCTGGCAAGAGATTTTTTTTTGGCCCTGGCCTGGCTGATGTTTCCCCTTCCTGTCCTTCCAAGGCATGCCAACCAGGTGGTCGCAATCCACCTCCACGCTAACCTTGTGTCGTGCCCTATGGTGGCTGCAGCGGTGCTGCCCGCGCTGATGGCGCTTGCGACTGCCCGGGGTGCTGCGCAGGGCATGAATTTGCCACTTTGAACTTGCCCAGCCCCAGGCTGGAGCGCCCGTGGCGGTGGGGAGAGGTTAGTGGGTCCCACCATGCAGAGATGGCTGCGGACCCCGTCTGGTTGCGATCTCCCTGCGCCATCTAGTGCCAGTCGCTGCAGGGAGCTGGCGCTGAGGTTTTGGACGTGGGCAGCGCTGCATCACCAACCACAGGTGCAGCTGCAGCAGGCGTGGATGCACTGTGCCCATCCCAGCGTCCATGAGCCTGCTGCCCACCCATCCGTCCAGTCTGAGCTCTGGAAGCTGGTCCTTTCCCGCAGCTCCCGAGCGGCTGTGGAGCACGGGCTGCTCGGCCGCTGTTGATGGAGCTGATGGGGCTAATTGCAGCGCTGAAAACACAGGGCCTGCCCTTTCTGTGCCATTCCTCAGCGAACCGTTCCTGTGGATGCAGTCAGCTCAGTCCGGCTGCGCGTTGAAAGCCTAAACGCAAGCCCCTTTATGCAATCTTGGAGCTAATCATACAAATTAATTAATTAACTTGCGCTCAGAGGTGCCAAACGCTGGCAGAGAAGTGTGGAGCGTCCCCGTTGCAACCACCAAGTGTTCCTGCTGGAATGGACAGATGGGGATACGGCCTGGCAGGGGTGGGAGCATGGGAACGGGCCCTAGTCCGGGGTGGGAAGGCGCATGGGAGATTCCTGGCATCCGGGGGCTGGCGGTTGCGGCGCCCTGCGGCAGTCAGACCTCTGCGTGGGGGCGTTTCGCCGCCGCGGCGGAGCCAGGTGCCGAACGTGGGTCGCTGCTGTTAGTTTGCCAGCGGGTTGAGGTAAGTCTCATGCTCCTCTGGACGAGCATGGCTCCACCAAGGGATTCGGGAGCCTCAAAGCTGTCCCCTGAGCTGTTTGGAGGTGCTCTCTTCTCCTCGCTGTCTCTCACGCCTGCAGTCCCCGTCTGTGGGCAGAGCGTGGCCGCGTGGGGAGCTGAGGTACAGAGCTGGGTGCTGTCAGCTGGAAATTGTCATCACGTAGCACAGGCTCAAAGAGCCCCGGGGCACGGTGTCTCTGGAGAGGCTTCAGAAGGTTCCCCTGCGCCCATGGGAGTTCTGTCTCTGCCGTGCGAGCCCCGCTGTGCTTTCCTGCCCTCTTTATTCTGTGGGTGTCAGCGTATACCTGCTTGCTCTGGGATGAGGCAGGCGGATCCACAGCCCGGCCTCCCCTCTGGCCGTGCTCTGCCTCTCACCAGCCGCTCAGCGAAGCGCACACGGGATCAGGCTCCTGAGATCTCGTGGGATGAGGGTGGGACAGGGATGTTCCCCTGACCGTCTGGGAAATTGCCAGCTGGCCTTTCTCTCCCTGAGCCAACCTGGACCTGAGAACCGCAGCAAACGTCTCTGCGGGGTTTTGTCAGTGTCTCTGTGCTCGTAGGGGGTCTCCAGCCGTCCCGGCGTTACTTGTGCAGCCGTGGGGGAGCTCTGGGGCCGTGCTCACGTCTGCAGCTGTCCTCTAAAGTGCTCTGTGTCACCTCTCAGCCTGTGTGGTCACTGCTGGTCTTTCTGCAGGTGCTGTGGCCAGCACAGTGGTGAAGCAGAAGCTGGCTGAGGTCATCCTGAAGAAGCAGCAGGCAGCTTTGGAGAGGACCAGCAACCCCAACCCTTCAGCCATGCCGTACAGGTAAAACAAGGGCATCCTCCGGCCTGCCCTGAGCAGAACATGTGGACAAGAAGAGGTGGTTATTTATCTTCGGCAAGATCTTGCCATTATCTCCTGTTTCCTGGTCTTCAGAGATGTTGTTTGGCTAATGTCTGTCGGGGTGAGGTAGCTTGGTTCTGTGTTAAGTGTTTGCGGGAAGTGGATGAAGCTCCCGTGTTGTTTTCTCTGATTTTCTTGGACTTTGATGGCTTGTCCAACTCCAGACCTAAAAAGTGCTGTTAGCCTTCTTGTCTTTTGTTCCAAGACAAGGCAGATCCAGCAGCTGGATCCCTTCTATGGGTGCTTGTGGTAGTGGACAGGACAACCCTTTCTGGCCACCAGTAGAGCAGCTGTCGCATGCTGGGGAAAAGCAGTGCCCCATGGGCCACCCTTGTGTTGGAGGGTGTTGGGTGGGTGGCCCGTGGCCGCCAGCTGGGAATAGTCTCTAACAAGGTGGCTTCTTGCAGGTCTCTGGAGCCTCTGGATCCTGAGGGCCCTTCCCCTCCTGTGCTCAGCACCTTCCTGCCCCCCGTCCCCAGCACTTCTCTTGACCCCCCAGAGCATTTTCCGCTGCGGAAGACCGGTAAGGCCTTGGGGATAACGCTACCTCCCTCCCGCCACGATGCCCTCACAGCCTACTCACAGGGGATGGCTGGAGCTGAGGAGCAGGGTGGCCTGGCCTCACAAAGCCAGTCCAGCTTCACCCCTGTCATCAGTGGGGCCGGGACTAACTGCCTTGTCTGCTTGCAGCATCTGAGCCCAACCTGAAGGTGCGTTGCAAGCCCAGGAAGTGCCTTGACCGACGCAAGAACCCCCTGATGCGGAAGGAGAGTGCTCCCCCCTCACTGAAGAGACGGCCGCCCGAGGCGATCGGTGAGGGCTCCACCTGGATGGTGATACCTGGGGGGTTTGGAGAGACCTTGGGGAAAGGCTGGAGCAGTCAAGAGTCCGCCCAGGTTCCTGCGCCACGTCTGCTTGGGGGCCTCGACCCCAGGGCTTGGCACGTTACGGATGCCCTCCCTGGGGCACAGCCCGTGGAGGGAGCTCTCTGCTGTGACGGTGCAGGGACAGATGAATGAGGGAAGGAGGTTGCTGCAGCTGTAGCAACCTGGTTTTTGGGCCCATGATGGACCTCCAAGGCTGGAAGGGTCCAAGGTCCTGAGCAAACTCAGCTGATCAGGCTTCTTCGCCGTCGTGTGGTGCCTCCCACGCTGGCAGGACAGCTCCGTCTCCACTGCGCCACGTGGCCAAAGTGGGGTTTGGCGCTAGGAGGGTGGTGGGCAGCTGCTAGAGGGAGGGAGGGCTATGAAGGGCTGGGGCAGGGGCTGTGCAGCCCTTCTCTGGGTGCTTGTGTCCATCACCCCCGTTTCTCTTCCTGGTGCAGACTCCTCCCCGAGCAGTAGCAGCACCCCCGTGTCCGGCTGCAGCTCTCCCAACGACAGCCTCCCTGCCGAGCACGGAGCCCTCCCCGCCGCCTCCGGCATGGCCCACGAGGTGAGCCCTGACGGCCTCGCAGCCGGAGATCTCGTGGGTTGGGGCTTCCTGAGCCCAGGGTTGGGTGCCCTCCTCTCCCACTCCCATCCTAGGCTCAGGCAAAGGTAGCACCCGCCCCCAGGGACCCCAGCCCCGAACCCCGCTGCCCAGGAACTGCCCTTAGCCCTGCTCTCCCCGCAGCATGGCGGGATCCTCTGCCCGGCCCAGCACTGCTCCTGACATGCTGCCCTCCTTCGCAGTGTGCATGTCTTGTCTCCTAGTGTACGTGCTGTCCCCACGGGTCCCCAGTGCCCCTTGCCCTAAGGCCCAGGTGTTCCTCTGGGTGGCTGGGGCTCAGCCACCCTCTTCTGCTGCCTGGCCCGTGCCCGAGCTGCTTGTCTCACGCTGAGCTCTGCCGCTGCTGGAGCAGGAGACTAATGAATTGTGTTTGGTGCAGACGCCCCTGGCCCAGCGCCTGATGATGCAGGAGAGCTCACTGGCCCAGTTTGCCCTGCAGAGTGCAGCCTCCCTTCCGGCCATCACACTGGGATTGCCGGCTACCACTAGCGCCAGGGTAGGTTGCCAGGTTGTAGGTACCCCCAGAACTGGGCAGAGGGTCCCCGCTGGGCAGGGGGAGCCCTTTCCTTTGGGCCTGGGGTTCCTGGGCTAACGGCAGTGCAGTGGCTCTGAGTGTTCACAGCTGCTGCCCGTGGGCACGGTGAGGATACGCCGTCCCCTCCCTGCGCTGTGTGGCGGCGGGTTGCTAACCCCGTCCTCCTCCTCTCTGCAGGGAGAGGCAGATCGCCGCCCCCTCTCCAGCCTGGCGCACCGGGTGCCCGTGCTGAACGGGCCTGTCCTCGCGGGCACACACTCGCCCATGTTCATACCAGCTGGCTTGGAGCAGCATGAGGCTGGGAGCCCCTTGTCCCCTCGGCTCCAGCCCGTTATCATCCTCGAGCCCTCGGTCACCCACACTCCGCTGGTGGCGGGTAAGTGTCGAGCTCGGTGACGGGCACCGAGGCTGCGTCGGCGCTGGCAGGGCTCAGCGTGGAGCTTTGCTTTGGGGCAGGCAGGTTTTGTGGGTTCCGGGAAGCCCCAGTGGCCTTGATTTTTCCATTACTCTCCCATGAGCCGGGGCTGGGGGAATGGAAGATGTCGCCCCTGGTTGTGGCTAGCCAGCAAGTCCTGCTGTGGACGAGACCGGAGTCCTGCAGGCACCACAGCCCTGAAAGCGCCGTAGCTTTGGCTCAGGCCTCCATCTGCCCTTGCCCTGGCTGAGCTGGGCTGATGTGGAGCTCTTCACCTTTCCTGCAGCCCAGAAGCCCCCATCCAAGGGGTCTTTCCTGCCTCTCCCTGGGCTCCTGTGCCAGCAGATTTCCCTGCAGACCCTGCGTTGAGCAGGGCCCTCAGACCTCTCGGCTGTGCCTCTAGCTGCCTTATTCCCCCCAGCCCCTCTGGGTTATCCGCTCTAACTGTAGCAGAAGGAGAACTGGCTTCTCTGTGCGGGTTCCCGGCTCCATCCCTCCCTGCCCTGGGTTACCTGCAGTGAAGGAAGCTTCTCCCATTGCGGGTGAAGCTGGGGGGCTGCTGAGATCAGCCAGATCCTGACCCCTGTGGGCTGTGTGATGCCAAAGTGCTGGGGACAGAAGGAGGCACAACCCATCCATCCTAACCTACCAGACAGACACTGGGCTCCAGGGCTGAGGACTCTCTTTTTTAGGCTTGTCTGGAGATAGTCTGCACGGGCACAGACAGCACTGCCCCTTGCCGTGGCATGGACTGACAGCCCTGCAGCCCAGTGGGCAATGCCACCCCTCACCTCTCCTTCCTCTCCCCTCCAGTGCCAGGTCTGGGAACGGTCCCCTTCTCCTTCACCCCCTCACTCATCTCTGCAGAGCGCCTGTCGCTCCCCGGCCACCATAAACCGCTGGGCAGGACCCGTTCGGAGCCCCTGCCCCAGAACCCCAAGGCCGTCCAGCAGCAACTGGTGTACCAGCAGCATCACACCCACTTCCTGGAGAGGCTCAAGCAGCAGACGCATCTGGGCAAGGTAAGTCCTTGGAGACCCAGCCTGGGCAGTGGGAGACGGATGCTGGAAGGGTGGGCGATGGCATTCCTGCCTGCTGGGCAGCGAGTTCCAGATGTCCAGGGCAAAACCTCAGCCGGGCATGCGGGATGCAGCCGTGCCCAGGCTCATAGCAGCAAGCTGAGGGTACTGGCTCAGTTTCCTTCGCTCCCACATCCATCGTGCTCCTACCCCGAGATGCCCTGCCACCCCCCATGACCTTGGCCTGGTCTGTCCCCCACCACCTCTCTGTGCTCATTTGTGACCCCCCACCCCGGCTGCAGCGCATGGCTAAATCCAGCGAGAAGCCCCGTCTGCGGCAGATTCCCTCCTCGGAGGACATGGAGGCTGAGGGGACACTCCCAGAGGCTGGGGCTGAGAGCGGTGACCCGGCGAGGGCACGCGTGGAGCCCACACGGCCGGGAAGCAGCATGAAGGAGCCCGAGAGGACACAGAAGATGATGCAGCCTCAAGAGGAGCTTGTCCTACAGCAGGTACACAAGGGCTGGCAGGGATGGGAGAGCCCTGGGGACGGTCCAGGTTGCCAGCCTGAAGCAGCCCTTTCCCTGCTGGGCAGAAGGAGGCCCTGGGCAAAAGGGACAACGCTGTCCCTGGCTGTCCCAAGCTGTGTGGAGCCCTCGGGGTGGTTCAAAGCCTTCATAGAAGGCCCAGGAGCGGGCTGGAAGAGGTGGAGTTCCTAGCCTTGTCCCTCTCTCCAGTTGTGGCTTAATTCCTTTGAGCCTTAGTCCTGAGCGGGCAGCATGCGGAGATCCCTGCCCTGCGATTTGGAGCAATTCTTTTCCCCATCCCTTGGCGTCCCCCATTTGAGGCTTTGCACAAACCCAGCAAAGCTGGTGGCATCCTGAGCCGGGGAAGATTCGGATCAGACCCGGAGAGCCACCTCCGTAAAGGGGTGCCATGAGGGCAGGGACACAGGGACACGTGTGTGACCTTCCTGGAGCCCAGGGCAGTTTACTAGGACAGGGACGAGTGCTGGAGCCAGCCAGGCTGGGCACCATCCTCCAAATCGCTGCGCGGTGCAGCTGGGCCACGCAGCGCTGCGGGGCTGAGCCAGCAGAGAGCAGCAGTTGCTGCGTGACACATCCCAGCTCCTGCAAAGCGGCTCCGAGTCCCCCCGGCACGGAGCGGGCTGTGGTATCCAGACCCTGGGAAGGGTGCACAGTGCTGGGCTGCCTTCCCTGTGCCGGGTGATGCTTCTCTCCGCGTGCCGCGCTCACCACCACCTCTCTCCATCAGGCCTATCTCTGGGATTCCTACCAGCGTGTGCAGCAGCAGCAGCTCCTCAAGCGGCAGCCCTTGGCCGACTCCCCCATGGTCCCCACCATCCATGCGGGGCACAGACCCCTTTCCAGGGCCCAGTCATCTCCTGCCACCGCGACTGTCTCCCTTCCTGCCCAGGACACAGCCTCCAAGACGCTCTCCCTGTCCGTGCAGGAGCAACCAGCCAAGCCACACTTCACAACAGGTATGGCGTGAGCCCTGTGCTGGGCGGTCCCGGCTGGAGTGGCTGGGGACAAGAGCTGGAAGGGAGGTAGGGATGCCCAGGGGCAGCTTAGCATCAGTCCCGCTCACTCCCAGACGCATAAATGCTTGGGGGTGCTCTGGCTGGCTGCAAAAAGAGCGGAGCAAGCCATGGTGGCCCCCTTCTCTGTGTCTAAAGTGGATTTTCCAAGCAGGACTTGCCCATGTGGTCCCTCGACTGCCGTCCTGGTCCAGCGATGCTGGCAAGGTTCATCTCTCTTATATATCCAAAGTGGAATTTGCTTCAAGCATGCTGGGACGGCGGCCCCCGTGGTTTGAGGGAGGTTTTTCAGTCAAACCAAATAGTTATGGGCATTTAGGGTCTCAGCCAGCCCTTGAAAAGGAGCTGAATGAGGTTCAGCGCCATCAAGGCCTGAGTGTCCGGCGGGGTTTTGGGACAGCAGCTCTCCTCGTGCGTTGCAGGGCTGGTTTACGACTCGGTCATGCTCAAACACCAGTGCTCCTGCGGGGACAACAGCAACCACCCGGAGCACGCGGGCAGGATCCAGAGCATCTGGTCCCGTCTGCAGGAGAGGGGGCTGCGCAGCCAGTGCGAGGTGAGCGCGAGCGGCAGGGTGGGAGCTGGATGCCTGTCTGGGAGACGGATGCTGGTATGGGCAGATCTCACGCTAGTGGTGTGGTGGGGTGTCCTGCTCCCACCTTCCATCCCTTTTGCTCCCAGATCTTCTCAGCCTGTTTTCCACCATTATCCGGAGGGCTTGGGCCTGTCCATTGCTGACAGAGCCGGCTTGGAGCCTGCTGGTCTGACCATCTCCAGCTTTGGATGGCAGCAAGTCTGCTCTGCTGGAAGATGGGTTCAGGGAGAGGTGTGATCCCTACCCAAAAATGGGTGTTTTGCCAACTCTGGGAACATCAGTGTCACTTCCAGCCTGGTAGAAGCCTTGCCGTGGTCTAGCTGGGGCTGACTGGTCCATCCAGGGCTCTGCAGTTGTAGGAAGGTGGTGGTGGCGTTTCCCCCCCACCCCGATCCCTGCCCACGAATGAGGCAGGGGGAGGGTTGCTCCGGTTCAAATCCAGTGCGAGAAGCACCTTGCTCAGCCTTGCGCTGCCTCCCAGCTGCGGTGGCACGAAGCGTGGCTGCACTCGGACAGCGGGACCTGCCACCTCCACCCTCGGAGGCTGGCGTGCTCGGGTGGGAGAGCCTGCGTCTCCCACCTGGAGCCGCTTGGTCACAACCCCTGTCTGCCACAGTGCCTGCGGGGACGCAAGGCCACCCTGGAGGAGCTGCAGTGCGTCCACACCGAGCGCCACGTCTTCCTCTATGGCACCAATCCCCTCAACCGCCTCAAACTGGACAACGGGAAGCTGGCAGGTGAGTCCGCACCCACACGGAGCCGCCGTGCCCTCGTCTTCTGCCCGTCCCTGCCCACGCATCTGCTCTGGGTCTCGGAGCACACTTGGGGACCCGGCCAAGCAACTCCTCGGGGGGCTGGTCCCAGTTCTGGCCAAGTGGCCAGGCCAAACCTCCCGCCTCGGTACCCCGGCGCCGTGCAGGCTGGCTCCCAGTTAGTTTCTCAGCTCTGAAGTCCTCACTGTCCCCTCTCTCTGCAGGGATCCTGTCGCAGCGGATGTTTGTCATGCTGCCCTGCGGAGGGGTGGGGGTAAGTGCTCGCTATCTGCTCTGGGTGGTTTTGGATGGGGTTGTTCCTTTCGTGTGTCCCCAGCAAGGGCCTCCTAATGGTCTTGAGTGGAGAGGAAGCTCCCAAAGTCTTCGGGCTGCCAAGGTGGGGTAGCCTCAGGTGGGAGCACTTCATCTGTGGGCAAGATGTCCTTGTATCAGAACTTCCCCCTGTCCCAAGCACCCTGCCCTTGAGAGGGGATCCTTTATGGCTCTGGGGGGCCCAGGACAGCCCCTCACAGCCGTTTCTAAGGGTTAGAAGGGAGCGAGCCGGCGGCACGGCTTGGGGAAGCCACAAGCCGTGGTCTGCACTGAGCGGGGGGAGCGGTGTTGTGGGGACAGCGGCTGCCACTTCCCTCCAGACACTTCTGTGGCCTCTCCTTTCACAGCTTGCCGCCCTGGTTTCTCTCCATTCATTGCATTCTCCTCTCTTCCTCTCTCCCCCCCGTCTCTGTCCTTCTCTCTCTCTTTCAGGAAGGGTCTCACTCCATGCCTTCCTGCTGCCTCTTCTGGTTCTTCTCCTCTCCTTGCCCCCGCTGCTGGGCACCAGCTCTTCTCAGCCCTGTTTGCATCTACTTTCCCCGCTCTGCCTCCCCCTCCCTGCTCCCCTCTCGCCCGTGCCCCGAAGGCGGGGGGGGGCGCTGGAGCTGCCCCTCTCCGTGGGCAGAGGGGAGCCTTTGAGTTGCACACATGGAGTTGATCAGAAGAGACTTGAGTTTTCCGGCTCTGGCTCAGCCCTTGACGTGATCCTGATCAAACCAAGATGTTTGGTTAAACAATAAAATAAGATAAAGAAGGTAACGAGCGTTTTCTCAGTCACTCCTTCCAGCCCCCCGGGTGCAGGGTGAGCTCGGCTGGGGGCTGGGGCTGACAGCAGGCTGGGAGGAGCTGCCATCCTGACCGGCAGCAGCAGGGAGCCACTGCGGAGCTGGGGAACTTGCCCCATTGCGTGCGAGGTGGTCCAGCCCCACATTGCCCGGCCCTTCGGCCAGCGGGGGACTTCAGCCCCCGGCCCCGAGCAGGGCGGCTGGCAGAGAGCGTGGGTCTCGCGGCCGAGGTGTCTCCCATCGGTGCCTTGTCCCCGTCTGACCGATCCCTTTGCTTTCCAGGTGGACAGCGATACCATCTGGAACGAGCTGCATTCCTCCAACGCTGCCCGCTGGGCTGCGGGCAGTGTCACCGAGCTGGCCTTCAAGGTGGCCACCAGGGAGCTGAAGGTAGGGTGGCTTTGTGTGGAGGTCCCAGAGGTGTGCGGCGCCCTGCGGCTGGGCAAGAGCGGGGCTGGGGGGGTGGGTCTCGCCAGCCAGCACCGGGTGCTCCCAGCCCTGTGCTTCTGCAGCTCCATCCCTCGCTGTCCTCGTGTGGCGGAAACCGCCAGCCAGGGGGTGGAGGGGGTACGTGACGCTGGGGGCAGCAGCTCTGATTACTGGCCTTTGTTTTGTCCCCAGAATGGCTTTGCTGTGGTGCGGCCACCTGGACACCACGCGGATCCTTCCACTGCCATGTAAGAGCCCCTTCCCAAGCGGCAGAGCTTTCGGCGGGCACCGGGGAAACCCCAAAAACCAGCTCCTTGGCTCAAAATCACTCCAGACTAACCTCCCCCAGAACCCGTCCATCTCCCGGCCGGGGGAGAAGGGAGGGTGAGCCCACCCTTCAGGGAGCCTGTGGGCCAGGAGGGAAGGGTGCTCAGGAAGGACCCCAGAGCATTAACTGGCTCCGACTCCGTCTTTGCAGGGGATTCTGCTTCTTTAACTCGGTGGCCATTGCTGCCAGGCAGCTGCAGCAGAAAGGGAAACTTGGCAAGATCCTCATTGTGGACTGGGTAAGTCCCCTGGGTCTCCCAGCGTGTCCCTGCTCCTCCCCAGGATGTCCCCAGGAGCAGGTGTCTGCACCTCCTCCCAGCTCTGGTTTGGAGCTAAACTGGAGAGCAGTGAAACCTCCTCCTTCGGGGACCAGCGGCACGGCTGGGAACCCCCTGGCGTATCTGGATGGAGGAGCAGGAGCCCATCTTGGGGATGGGGGACCCAGCCCTGGAGCAGGGTGGAGATCCGGTTGCTTTTAGCTCCGTTAGGCTATTGGGCCACCCTCAAGGCTGGAAAAAAAGGAGCTTTTTCCCAATCTCTCTCTCTCTCCAGGACGTTCACCACGGCAATGGGACTCAGCAGATCTTCTACAGAGACCCCGACGTTCTCTACATCTCGTTACATCGTCACGATGATGGCAACTTCTTCCCCGGCAGCGGGGCCGCCGCCGAGGTAAAAAGCACCGACAGGCCGTGAGGTCTGTGCGGCTCTGCCCGGGGGTGGCAGCGGAGGTGACAGCCAGGAGAACAGGCCACTGCGGGCTTTGAGCCTTCAGGCTCGTTTCCCATTGATTCCTGATCCTGCTTGGTTCACCCAACAGGCTGCAGAGCTGAGGCTTTGTCCCAGCCTGCAGCCAGCGCCACGGGGATAGGAAATGTCTGGAAAATGCTGCAGCTTCTGCTTTTCTTCAGCGAGGTTTGCGAACCCCGCCGGGTCCTGTGGCACAGGGCAGGGGTCTGGGACACCCAGCCCTGCCTTCCTCGGAGCCTGGCAGCGATGGAGCCGCTCAGGGCGCTGCCCCAGCACCTCTGCAGGCCACGTCCAGGCTTTCATTGCTGTCCTTGCTCTCTCACAGGTCGGTGCTGGCCCCGGCGAGGGATTTAATGTCAACGTAGCCTGGACTGGAGGGCTCGACCCCCCCATGGGTGACCCTGAGTATCTGGCTGCTTTCAGGTACTGTTCCTTGTATTTCTGCTCCTTTTTCCCTCAGTGTCAGGCTGAGCCGGCACTTAACACCCCTTATTTGTTTTTCACCCCCTGCAGGACGGTGGTGATGCCAATTGCACACGAATTCGCCCCCGATGTGGTGCTGGTGTCGGCCGGCTTCGATGCAGCTGATGGCCACCCACCCCCCTTGGGCGGCTACAAAGTCTCTGCTAAATGTAAGGAGGTGGAAGCAGCGCCACTGGCTCGGGATGGGTTGTTCCCACTTCCCAGCCCAGCTGGGACCGTGGTGTGGGGGTGGCAGCTCTCCAGGGAGCTGGGGAAGATCTTTGGGCTCGTACCGGCCCGAAATGGAGGGTGAGAACCCCAGCGTTTTGGGCAGGGAGGGTGACAACCGCCCCTTGGGTTTCTCCTCAGGCTTTGGCTACATGACAAGGCAGCTGATGAGCCTGGCTGGCGGAGCCGTCGTCCTCGCGCTAGAAGGTGGCCATGACCTTACGGCCATCTGCGATGCGTCCGAGGCCTGCGTGTCCGCCTTGCTGGGCAACGAGGTGAGAGCTGGGGGTCAGGGGGCTTGTGTGGGTCGTGGCCATGGGGCTGTACGGATACTGCGAGCCGAGCCTTGGCCACAGCTCCCTCCTGTTGACCGCCCCCTGTGTCTCCCTTTGGCAGCTGGACCCTCTCCCAGAAGAAAGCATGAGGCAGAAACCAAACCCCAACGCTGTGCGCTCCTTGGAAGCAGTGATCCAGGTCCAGAGTGAGTGTCCCAGGGGCTCGGTTAGTTAACATGGAAGGGCCAAGCGTTAGCATTGCCTCCCCTCTCCTGTAAACCCCACGACCTCCAAGGGGACACGTGGCATAAAAGACCCCAGTGGAGCCCTCCATCATCCTCCTCCTCGTGGCAGGGTGATGCCCCACTCACTGCAAGGGAAGCCTGGAGACTTGGGGCGCCCCTATCCTGGCACCTCCTGATTTTTGCTTCTCCTGCAGGTAAATACTGGGTGGCCGTGCAGCGCTTTGCCTCCAAGCTGGGCTGCTCTTTCCTGGAGGCGCAGCACCACGAGGCAGAAGAGGTGGAGACAGTCACGGCCTTGGCTTCTCTCTCGGTGGCAGCGATGGTGGAGAAGAGGTGATGCTCTTAATTGACCCTGGGAGATGTGGGTGCCCCTGGCTCCCTGTGTGCCTGGCTGCGAGCCTTGCTGTCACGGGGGTGGCAGCACAGAAAGGCCAGATGAGCTTCTGGGAGGTCAGGAGGGTGCTGGATTTAAGCAGGTCTTGTGCTGTGGGGGAGAGAAATTCCAACCATCTGCCCCACCGAGAGCTCAGAGAGCTCGGATATGCAACGCTCACGTCCTGGCCGATTTGGCCACAGCATTGAGCATCAGTGGGTGGTGAGTGGTGGAGGTGGGTGGTGGAGGTCCAGCATGCACGTGGTGAGGACCTGCATTGGCTTCTGGGAGATCCAGTGCTGGGCTCTTCCCAAACAAGATGAAAATGAGGCCAAATCCTTTTTCTTTCTTTGGAGAGTGGCGGTGTGGAGGTTCATGACCCCCTTTCAGCAGAGTCCCCACCTGCCCACCACCTTTTCTCATCCTTGCTAGGACTCAGCCAGTCTCTGTGTAGGTCTCAGTGGAGCTGGAAGCACTGGGAGACTTGTTTATAGATGCTGGACTTGCCAGAAGACCCCTTGATGCTGAGAGCGACATGTTGTGTCACACAGGTCTCCTCCTTTTCTCATGTGTCTCCTCCTTCTCCCTTTCAGGCCACAAGACGAGCCGATGGAGGAAGAGGAGCCCATGAACCAGTGATGAGCGGTGACGTTCTCTGCTCCCCTGCTTCCAGGATGCGGCCGGACTCTCCTGAGCCCAGCGCTCGCTCTTCACTCCTGGCTTCCCATTTGCCACGTCATCCTCACTCCCCGAGTCATGGTCCTGAAACGGCACGGACCTTTGGCCGCTGCCTCTGCAGGTCTTCCACAAAGGATGCTCCTGCAGCCACCTGGAAGACATCCTCCTGCTCGGGACCGATGGAAAACCATAAACTCCCTCTGCACGGTGTGGCCTTGCGAACCTAGACCGTGCCTGCAATCAGCCCCCACCCCTCGGGACCTGAAAACCCCTCTGGGGACACGTGTGAGAGGCCTCCACCCCTCTGGCTGTGGGGGCAGCCGGACGCAGACCCGCCTTTCTCCCGGGATCTTCCTCGCCCTTGGGGAAGGGGGTGGGCGTTGGGACGGATGTTGTGGCCGTGCTGTGGGTGGTTAGAGCCACCTTGGGGACTGCGCCCAGAGCTCCCCTCCGGCCGGGCAGCCATGCCTGTGAGAAGCAGCCCCGTGTTTTGCTCGGGAGGGACAAGCTCTCCGCGTCGTCTCGCTTCCTGGTCCCGCTTCCGCTGGTGGGGTACAAGACGGGAGCGAGCGTGACGGTGACGTGGGGTGTCACCTCGTTCTGCGGCAGGAGGGTCTGGCCAGCTGCGGATGACGCGCCCGTCGCCTTGCGGCTGCGGGAGAGCCAGGGCCGGAGCGTCTGCAAGTGCCCAGGATGGCACCCGTGGGACATCCAAACCACTAACCGGAGCGTGAACCCTCTGGTGCTGGGGCTCTGATTTGCACTATGTACAATTGACGTGTGCTAATGTGAACCTGACGTACTCTTCTTTCCGTGGGAATTTCGGGAACAAACACCTCTTCGGGTGGACGTTACCCAAGGTGCCTTGAACCCTTTCCAGCCACCCGCTGACCGGAGGAGCTGTGTCGATGCAGACCCCTGGAAGCCCTAAAGCGGGGGCAACCCGTCTGTCTTCCAGTCGCGCCCCCCCCCCGGAGCCCACCCTCCCTTGCAGCTGCACCCCCAGCCCAGCACCCCCACGGGCCGAGATCAAACCAAGCTCCCCCAGGGACGCCCCAAACCCCAGCAATGCGCTGCCTGTCCCTCTGCTGTCCCGGGGTGACAGAGGCAGGGTCGGGCCTCCCCAAAATGAGGTGTCCCTCTAGATGTGCCACCTTCCCGTCTCACACTGCACCAGGGAATCACATGGCTCATCGCCCCGGCAGCCTTCCCGGTCTCTTCCCTGTGTCCCATGGGTTGTCCCACAAGGACAGGTCCCCGCTCGGGTGTCACAGCGCTGGGCTGCGGCGAGGTTTGGGGACAGCAGGGTTGGGGTGGAGGGGATGGACAGGGTGCTGTGACCTGGCTGAGCTCGGGGAAGTGGCCCATCTCCATCTGCAGGCACAAGGGAGGAGATTTTGTACAAAAAAAAAAAAAAAGAAAAAAAAAAGGGACAGAAGGAGGGGGGG